>PVHP010015489.1:0-37532 GCA_004024765.1 Zapus hudsonius
AAAGAAAAGGTTTCCCAGCCCTAAGCCAATACCTTATGCCCATTAAAAAGAAATTTTGGGGCTGGAGAGATGGCTCAGCAGTTAGGGCACTTGCCTCCAGTGCCTAGGAGGTACCTACATAAGCCAGACCCACAAGGTGGTGGCCCTGGTGCGCTCTCTCTCTCTCTCTCCCTCCCTCCCTCCCTCCCTCTCTCTCTCTCCCTCCCTCCCTCCCTCCCTCTCTCTCTCTCTCTCTCTCTCGAAAATGAATAAATAAAATATTTATAAAAAGAAAATTTTAAGCATGTTGCACCAACATCAGAATTGTTAAAGCCACCATCATCCACAAACACCTTTGAGAAGCATTAAACTGTTTCCCAGGACAAGGTGGAGAAAGCTGACCCCAGGATGAGGCACTGATGTTCGATGTTCGAAGCATGCGCAGGGCAAGGCCCTGACAGGCTAGACTTTGCAGGTGCTCCAAGAGAGGAGAGCTTGTTTTCATCCATCTGAATGAATAAAGATAGAAAAGATCAATTATGTCATCAAGCAGTGTGTAATTATCAAGCACAGTTAATATCATTGTGCATTTAATGACAGTTTTCAAGATATTTTTTGCATATCATCTTACATTATGCCCACAAGAGTTTTTCATGTGTTTTTCTGAAATCATACAGTTCTAAATTGAGTTCTGTGCACCTTCCTTAGCCTCATCCTCAGTATAGGAAGGAGGGGGCGGGCAAGAGCAGAGCTTGAAGTGCAGTAGCTACCCAGGGCTGGGGGAGCTGGTTTACAACTTTAATCCCAGTACTTTGGAGGCAGAGTAGGAGGATTTTCGTGAGTTCAAGGCCACCCTGAGATTACAGTGACTTCTAGGTCAGCCTGTCCTTTTCTGTCTCTCCCATGGTGTTGTGACACAGGTAGTTAAAATGGATCAGAGTCCCTAACTGGGAAGATCACAGAACACACATGACAGATGCATTTTAATTCAAGTTTCTTTCCTAAAACCAAGTAAAATTTGAGAAAAATAAAAATATTAAGCCCCTTTGACTTTCTTTCTTTCTTTCTTTCTTTTTTTTTTTTTTGCACCAGCGTCCTTTATTTGGTTCCATTGATCTACATGTCTGTTTTTGTGCCAGGACCATGCTGTTTTTGTTACTATGGATCTGTAATATATCTTTTTTCTCTTTTTTTAATTGTCCATAATGAGTTACATTATTTAATGGGAAAACAATGAGTTGTTATCCCCAGTTCCCCAATGCTCCTTTTCCTGGTCCCCAATCAGCTGGATATCCTCCTTCGTGGGCAGTCTGGATCAGTCCTTGGGGCAGGGGACCATGGATAGCTTAGGAGACAGCCTGGTTCTGCCGGCCTTAGTGTGTTGTTACTAAGGGGGCCATGACTTTGGGTATTCTCCCCCACCAAGGCTCTCACAATCTTTCTGCTCCCTCTTCCGCTCAGTTCCCTGAGTCATGGTGGGTGAGTATTAAGGCTGTTTTATTGTTGAGATCTTAGGGGTCTCTGTACTTCTCCTTTAGGTTGTGTCAAAAATCATTGGTGTCTGTCTCACTGGCTTGTCCTGTGTTGACTTATTGGCTGTCACTATGTTCATCCCATCATTCTCTGTGGGATTCCATATGGATCCTCCACGGTATGTCTGGGGTGGCTCATCTCTTGCCAGGATGTCAGCTATCGGCCTGCGGTTCGTTGGTACAGTTGGATGAGCCACAGTTCTCTCGCTGCATTCTGAAAGATACAAACAGAATCTCCATCGGAGAGTGAGATCAGTATAGGTTAACTGAGATACACATTTCTGAATTAGCTAGATTCTATTTTTATTAGTCTTTCCTTCAATCGCTCGCATAGTGCATCTCTTATTGGGGGCCCAACAGTCCGACTCCCAGTGCATATCATCCTTAGTCCCCAGTCCCAGGGGAACAATTCATTGTTCTTAGGTGGGCTTTCTGGATCTTTGTAGATTTATTTAGATGTATAATGAACAACATTTTTTATCCTAAACATATTTAAAATCTTCCTAAAGTGACATGTATACTTTCCTGTGTTTTTAACAGAGTACATGTGATAGTTTAAGGATTTCCTTACAACTCAAGATAACTGCCATTAATATCAGGTATTATATGTTCTTCCATACAATGATGGTTTTAGGAGCTTATAAAAATTGTTAGATTTTTATCTGCACACTAAATAACTGTACAAAAATATTCCTCTGGATCTTTGGCTTACATTCGCTAAGTGGATTTTTTTCTTGTTTATTTTCTTTTCATAACATTTCTCACTAGTTCTCTCTTCAAACATGACTATGACCCACAGGGTAGGCTCAAAATTTTAGAGTCTTAAAACCTATACAATTGGTGGTTGTTACAGGGTGCTCTTTAAGAAAGAATACAAAATTAGATACCAAATTGGACAGCAGGCATATTTCTGGAAGATAGTCTCACTTTGGTTAAGTGAGCAATGATTTACTAATACGCAGAATTGACTGTAAAATGTACAAACACATCCCAATCAACCTAATCAACTTCTATTTAGCTAAAGCTCCAAAAAAAGCCTCTCTTAGGCCATGTGACATGAAGTGACATGTGCTGGAGGGGAAGGTGAGTGACACTAGACAGGCAGAGCCAAGTGCGATTACAATATCTTACCTTTGCAGTTTAAAAAACCCTACCATCTGGTGAACACACGACAGGGGTCACATGCCGTGGACCTGCCTCAACAGCAGTCTGAAGCCAAGCTGCCTTTTCTCAATATTTATCATGAGCTAGAAAACCAAGGCCATCCTTGAAGAGCTACGGCAGCAGGAAGAAAGAATGGGAAAGAGCAGCGGCTGTACTAGTTACTGTTCTGTTGCTGTAACCTTGTAACTGACAAGAAACAACTTAAGGGACAAAGGGTTTCTTTTGTCTCATTGCAAGTCACAGTGGCATTCATTCTGCATAAGCAGGTCTCCATGGATATGCCAACATGAGGCTTGGATCGTTCACAGTTAGAAAAAGAGAGAAGGGGAATGGGAATCTCCCCTTTTTATTCACTTGAGGGTCGTATCCACTGTGATAGTACCACCATCGCAGGGGGCTGGTTTCTCCTCAGTTAATCCTCTCTGGGAACACTTGTGCAGGTACATATAAAGGTGTACTTCACTGATAGCCTGGGTGTTCCTTAATTCAATCAAGTTGACAAGCAAAGTTAGCCATCACAAGGACATCTCCTTAGAATGAAGGGTAAAAACTCTATAGGACTTGAGGTCTGTGCGTAAAATTCCTCTGATGATTATTTCTATGTTTCACCTCTATGTTTAGGTGACAAAAAACAACCAAGTTTATCTCTTAGGCTCATTTTATAAGGGGATTCTCTTAGTATAAAGGGCTTTGAATATGAGTTAGGTAAAGTAAACATGACTATATGAAGTTGGTACTATTTTAGTTCTAAAAATATAAGATGGCTTCTTAAGGTTTTTAATGTAAAGCATGTGTTTATTTGTATCATATTTTTTCATCATAATCTATAGACTCTATTAAAAAATTGCCAATTTTCCAATAATATCTTTTTTTCTTAGTCAAGACTCTACCCAGAATTCCACACTGCATTTAGTTATATCTCCTAAACCCCCTCTATCTGGGTTCATGTTACAGTCTTCTTTATGGGTCATGCTTTGACACTCTTTTTTTAAAAAAATATTTTTATTTATTTATTTGTAAGCAGAAAGATAGAGACAGAGAGAGTGAGCACTCCAGGGCCTCTAGCCACTGCAAACCCCAGACGCATGTGCCACCTTGTGCATCTGGCTCATGTGGGTACTGGAGAATTGAACCTGGGTCCTTGGGCTCTGGAGGCAAACACCTTAACTGCTGAACCATCTCTTCAGCCCATGCTTTGACACTCTTGATGAGCATCCCTCCACTTTACCCCACTAGTTCTTCAAGTTCTCATTAAGGAAAGGATTAAATTTCCTTCTCAGAACTTACAGAAGATAGCTTTTTTTTTTGTTTTTTTTTTAAACTCTTTTGAGACAGGGTCTCTCATATTGCCCAGGATAGCCTGGAATTCACTATATAGTCAAGGATGACCTTGAACTCATGATCCTCCTCCCTTTATCTCCTAAATATTGGCACTGCAGGTGCAAGCCCCCAACACCTGGCTTTTTTTTCCTGCTGACTTAATAAAGTCATATATTTTGCAAGAACATCCTAGAAGTTATATTGTACCCTCTCAGGTTTCCATATAAAGGATGTGTAATATCCACAAGTTTTATTGCTGATGATGCTAATCTGGATAATTTAGTTAAGGTGTTATCTGCTAGGCTCTTTAACATAAAGACACTACTTAGCTCTGGGGAATATTTAAGACAGAAAATTTGAGACTATGCAAATAGAATATTCTCTTATAATTTTGCCCATTAATTTTAGTGTCCAGTGATTCTTCTTGTCTGAAAAATTAGTGCTCTTTGAATAAGGGGTATTTTTTATTTTCATAATTTTTTATTCCTACTAGAAGCATTGCCCTTTCCCCATATGAATCATCCATTTAATTCATATCTATGTTATAGATATTTATTTATTCATATATATGCTATAGATATATATTTATTTAAATGGAATATAATGAATCCATTGTTAGTGGGGATTTAGGGAGGACCTGTGAACCCCAAATTGTGGGTCCTTAATCCATATTTAACAAAGAATTAATAAAATGGACACTGAGCATGATAAATGATGAATTATGAGGTTTACTGTAGGGGATTAAGAGCTAGGGAGTAGTCTAGCTGAAAGGCTCAAGCAGAGGAGAACGCTCCTCCTTGCCTGGCCAGAAAGCCAGAGGGAAGACAGAGAGAATCTCCATTGCAGAGAAATGTCCAAGGGTCCAAAGGCTCTGGAGGAGGCACATACACCCACACAGGGAGACCAAGGCTTGAGAACCAAAAGATCCCTCTCACATAAAAGACCAGAGAGGATTAAGAAACAATGAAGGACTCAGATTAAAGAAAAACCAAACATAACAAAGCGAGAAAGCACCCCAAAACAAGACATATTTGGGGTGCAAGCAGGAAAAGGCAGAAGGCAGAAGGACGTGCCCTCACTCTCCAAACTGGCTGGAGAGAGAGAGAGAGAGAGAGAGAGAGAGAGAGAGAGAGAGAGAGAGAGAGAGAGAGAGAGAGAAAGAGAGAGAGAGAGAGACTTACACACTGTGTTCAGATGAAAGCAATTAAGCAGAGAGAATCTACACACATGATTAGGCTCCTTTATATGATCAAATATCCAATTAGGATGAGCCTTGTTATCAGACTCAGGTGGGTTAGGGAGAGAACTGATTGGTGGGTGAACTCAAGACCTGACTCAGGAGGGTTCAGCCCACCCAGGCTTGCTGAGCTCAGGAAGAAGCAGGAAGTTCCAGCTGGGGAATACTGTTTGCAGCCATCTTGGATGAGACTGGATCAGACACAGGTTCTAATCCTGCTAGGCCAGGCCAGATGGCATCTCCTTGTTCTCTTTGGGCCCCTGTCCCTGTCTGACTGACTATAAAAAGCTATCTTTCTGCTGTTTCCCCTTCACTAGAACCCTGTTTTAATTTAGTAAATAATTGAGAAGAGTATTATGTGAAATATTCCCAAAATTCTACAGCCAGATGTGTACAGTACAATATTCAGGGAAGTGCTACTCACACCACTTCCCTAGTAATCTTGTTCTCACTTCCTGTTCTCTCCATCCTGTTCTCTTACACTCCCAGTAAGAAACCCAACAGTTTATTCTTTGTGTGTTACTCATGCGCAAATGAACACATATATGTATACACCTTTATGTTTTCTTGCATACATTATAGCATACTATAAATATTCTTTACATTTTGCTTTTTCTAATTATCATCATATTCTAGAATATGTTACCTCATAGAAACATTTTTCATTCTGCATTTTTTAAAGATACATAGTGTTCCATGTGTGGGTGAGCCATAGTTATTTCAGTCATTCTTCTATATATAGGCATTTAGATTGCAATATTTTACAATTATAAGCAATGCTTCGGTGAACAACCTTGTACATATGTACTTTCATACCACTGGAGGTTTGCTGGGTCAAACACTAAGTTCCTATGTAGCTTTATAAAGTACAAATTTCACTGTAGAAAAGTTGTGTCAGTTAAATTTCCTACTGGCAATATACATGAACATATATATATATGTATATATATATATACATATATATATATGTCTGCTATACAACTTTACCAACAGAATATGTTATAAAAGTTACTAATTTGGAGGCTGGAGAGATGGTGCAGCAGTCAATAGCACTTCCTGTACAAACAGGAAGATCTGAGAGATTGCTTAAATTCCATCTCCAAGACCCAAGCCAACAGCTGGTGTGGCCATACAAATATGTAACCCCAGACCCATAGGGGAGCACAGACCAGAGAGGGCTTGCAAATAAGCAGCAAGCTCAGGGATCAGTAAGAGACTGTTGCTCAAATAAGAACAAGCAAAAGAGTGAAAACCCAGCGTTCCCCTCCAGCCACCACAGGTGAGCATGCCCTGCTGCAGGCCAGTGCAGGGACCATGTGGTCTCAGACACGTGCATACACCACACACACACACACACACACACACACACACACACACACACACACACACATCTCTGCTTACTAACTCAATAAGCATGAAATGCTATTGCAGTGTTGTTTTAATTACATTCCTCAAACCATGAGTATCAATGTTTTCCTATGTTTAAGGGTGCATTTTAAATCATTTCTTGTGAGTTGTTCATTCATCATTGTACAATCCAGCAACAAATGAGCTGAGAAATTTTCAGATTTGTGCCCTAGACATGAAGATCTTAGACTTGAATGCTAGCTCAGCCCTGTTCATGTACCCATCACACTGGGCAGACAGAATTCTATTCATCTACCCTATCCTGCAGTTTCATTGATATTTTGACCAGGTCCTGTGATCTAAGTATTCAAGGCCATGGTTATTTTTAGGTTTCCTGTGTCAATAAAAATCATTTTGCAATGACTGAGAGGAAGCCCTGTGTTTAATGTAGAAATTGTGAAGTTAACAATTAACATAGACCTTGAGTATCTTTATACTTGAATTTGGGACTTTGGTCCTCATATCTCATATTGGGAAAAGTCATTCAACTCATCATTTGAAGGTCAAAGCCTGATGAGTTTATGTTCCAGGTCAGTGTGAATTCTTCTAACTCTGTTTACAAAAGTAAAAGGGAATTTTCCTGAGTTTCATTTGAATGAATCATACTTAATAACTCTTCAGAGGGAAAAAGAAATCAATCTTAGAAATTCCAAGGGCTGCTTGGAGAGTCTCACTTCAGGCATCATGTGTGTGAATGCGATCAGGCCAGAAATGAAGCTGGACTGGATCCACTGAAGCTAAGCCCTCAGCAAAGATTGCATTTCTGCTACTCCCTTCAGGAATACAATGGTAAGAAGCAGGTCAATTTAAAGAATTTAAATTTAAAGTGTGGTTACCATATCTAAATTGTGACATTTTCTGTCATATCCTGTCTTCTTTTCATTCTCTCAATTTCAAAAGGCTATTGTTGTTTGGTTAATTTAGCAACATTATCAAATTCAATAATGAAACATTCTTCCTCTGTTGTAGTCTCCAGACCTAGAAGGGAAGTAATGCAGCCTTACTTTATTCACACAGCTCAGTGACACCCTCACACAGTGGACACCTTTAAAAGCCATACCTCCTCTCCCCATGACTGATTTCATGAAGGCTGTAACCTGAAAACCATTCTACTTGCATGTGATTCTGTTTGAAACTTACTTGGGATTAAGGGAAATAGAGTTATCATTACCCTAAAATGCTCATAAATCCATCTATGATTTGGAAAAATAGATAAGGGAAGAAATAACTAAGAAAAATTTATTGCTCTGACATTAGGTGAATGTCAAGATCTTGTGTATATTACCAACTCTCATTCTGTACACCTAAATCCATGATGTTTCAGTATGGACTATGCACTATAAACTTGTGTTCATTTTCCCCTACAACGCTGGTTAGAAACAGACATTATTTATGCAGGCTCTCATCACCTCACAAGCATGCCTGGTGGTGTCCCTGACTTGAAGGTAAACAGACATTTCAAACCTTTCACTGTCTGTACCAGGTGATATTCTGGGGGGACTTTTCCACAGCCTTGTGTTTTCAGGATAGAATGAATTGTAAGCATCAACTTTGAATGTTTCATGGAAAACAACTGTTTTCTGTTGTAGCCTCTAGCATCCTGAGGGAAATAGGGAGTTTGTTTTGGAAAGATTCCCAGCTTGAGTGACCAGGATCTTAACTGCAAACTTTGAAAATTCCTTATCAAGGAAAATGGCTTAACCATTCATAAACAAAATATGGGCTCCTTCTCTGATTCTGAAATGTTCTCACTGAACTTGGCCAGCTCCAGGTATAATGGCTCAGTGCCTACTGAACCATTCTGACTCTCTTCTGCATTAAATGTTGAAAACAATAACCTCAATTGTCTCAAAAAGGAAACCATTCCAGAAGAGGAGGAGGAGGAGGAGGAGGAGGAAGAAGAAGAAGAAGAAGAAGAAGAAAGAGAAGAGATAAAGAGAGAGAAAGAAAGAAGAAAGAAAGAAAGAAAGAAAGAAAGAAAGAAAGAAAGAAAGAAAGAGAAAGAGAAAGAGAAAGAGAAAGAGAAAGAATTTTAAAAAGAAACCAGTTGGTCTGTGCATATCCTCAGAAGAATGCATGTGCTGACTTCTACGTACAAAGGCACTCATGTGTAGGAATACCTGTGCTAGCGTAATAAAATGCCTCTTTTGCTCATCTCTCTATGGTGGCTCCGACGTTAGGCCAACACCAGAGATTCTCTGTGTCCCTGGTCCACAGGAAGCATTCCAAGCATTCTTGCAAGCCTTGGCTCATGCAGCTGGGAATAAAAGATCCCTTGAAGCCCAATGGCAGGGTTGCATTCTAGCAGCTGCAACCCAAGGTAGGAAACATTGCATGCATGTTCCATACTGCAGCTTCTCTACTGAGGGAAATGTTCTTCCTGGTTAATTCTTTGGGTCTGGTTGATGGAGAAACTGTTCTTTTGATGATATTCTGTGGCATGTTAAGGGTCTAACTTTTTTGAACTTCAACACAAGGCCATGTTGGAATTTTAAAATTTTTAATTTTTAATTTTTAATTTTTAATTTTTAATTTTAATTTTTTTTTAATTTAAAATTTTTAATTTTTAATTTTTAATTTTTAATTTTTAATTTTTAATTTTTTTTTAATTTTAATTTTTAATTTTTAATTTTTAATTTTTAATTTTTAAAATTTTTAATTTTTAAAATTTTTCACTTTACATGAAAATACCACTTTCCGGCTTTCAAAACACTGTATTACACATTTCTAACAGCAATGGGTTAGGTCCTCTGCTATTAATGGAAACCAGAAAAAAAAATGCTTTGGGAAAGGTCAGCAGGATTAAATGGAGCTTCAGGAAGTGAGCAGCTATATTTACAGCCCTGGGATGGTGCACATTTCAGCTCTCCACACAAAGAATGCTTTCTTCTGCTATTGACATGACACAAAGGCGAGGTGGATACAGTCTGAAAGTTTCACAGATGGATTTGTTGCTGGACTGTAAAGCCAAACATGCATGTGATGAGTTTTACTTCTCTATCCTCTTCACCCAAGCCGCCCTGGCTCTGAGCATCCTTAGCCAAGTACAATCACACTGAGCACAAAGCCTCCACTGTACATCAATGGATGCTGAGCTTTGTTTAATGATTTTTTTCTTTCTTTTTGAGCTATGTGTATTTAAAGTGGGCATGCACAATCAGAAAGCTGCTTTTAAATAATATTTAATTTAATTAATTTATTTATTGAAAGAGAGACAATACACTACGGGCTACACACCAAGGTTTCTTGCAGCTGCAAATGAATGCCAGATGCATGTGCCACTCTGTGCCTCTGCCTTTACATGGGTACTGGGGAATTGATCCTGGGCCAGCAGGCTTTGCAAGCAAGTGCCTTTAATGATTGAGCCATCTCCCCACATACACATTAAAAGAAAAAAAAATGATCACAACACCCACTAGCTAATAACAGTGACCATTTGTAGCTCTTACAATTTTGAGGGACAGGAATTGGGGTCAGGAGACTTATTCCACATGGTGTCAATTATGATCACTTGGTGGTATCTGGTGGCAGCTGGATTGGTTGGCCAAAATAGCTTCAGGCACAAGCTTGGTGTCTTGATGGGTTCAGCCATCTCCTCCTCCCCACTCCCAGTGCAATCTCGGGGAGCATCCATGTTGTCTTTCTATGTGCCAGGCTTCTTACAGGGTAGTCTGGGGTTCAAGAAGCCAGCAGAAACTCCATTCCATTAAAAGTCTCTGCTCCGACTGGCACAGGGTTGCTCTTGGCAGTTCTCCACTGGTCAGGACTATCAGACTCCCCAGACCCATGCAGAGGGGATATAAATCCCATGTTTTAGAGAGAGAGTTATCGAAGAATTCATGGCCATCTTTAATTTACCACAGCCAATCTTCTAGCTACTAATTATGTCTATTCCTTCCACATGCCACCTATAATCCCAATGCCTCTCACTACAACAACAGGCTGATCCTGGAGGCCCAGGGTCTCACTTTCTACACTGTGTGCAAGCAGGCAGTGTTGGGGTTTTACTGAGAAATGGTCCCCACAGGCTCATGAACACTGGTCCCCACCTGTAGTGTTTCTTGGGAAGTTTGTGGGACCTTGACACAGAGTAAGGTATGGAATGTCAGGTCCAGCTGACAGACACAGGCTACTTACTTTACAGGCCTTTGAGGGCTTCAGCCCTGTGTCGGTTTCTATCTAACTCTCTGTGTCCCTTGTCGGCATCATGTGAAGCCCCCTCTGTATGTTCCCAAGCCACCAACTGACCAAGTGGCTTCAATTACCAATCTTTCCTCTACCCTCATGATGGACTGTATTTCCTGAAAGTGTGACTTATATTTTGTCACAATGACAAGAAAAGTAACTAATATAAGTAGGATTCTTCAATGCAGTTTCTGTCAAGAGGAGAATTTGTAAACTGTAGACAAATGAAATTCACAGACAGCCACAGTTAAAACTGGAGGAGGGGCAACAGAAGTCACAGAGAAGTCACCTGTCCACAGCAATTCTGAAACACGGTTGAGTATGTGTCACCTGGTTCTCCAGATAATCCTTAATGTATGGCCAAGTTGAAGTCACTGTCTGTCTCAATTCTTATGAAATAGTATACCACCATATGCTGGTTGATGATACTGTTAATATCAAGTGAAAAATATCACAATGACAATCACAGGGTTAGAAGCTTTCAGCAAAAACTATCTAGAGTAGGAAATAATATTACTTCATAGGGTTGTTTCCCTTTTTCTTAAATATTTTTATTTTTTTCATTTGTAAGGAGGGAGAGAGTAGGAGAGCCATGAACACACCAGGGTCTCTTGCCACTGCAAACAAACTCCAGACGTATGTGCCACTTTGTTCAGCTGGAAATACATGAATCCTGGGGGATCAAACTCAAGCAGCAGGTTCTGCAAGCAAGTTCCTTTAACCACTAAGCCATCTCTCCAGCCTCCTTCTCATTTTAATTATGTATTCCCATAGTACTTTGTAATTTCTCTTCCATATCTTTATATCTTAATAATTGTTTGCCTTTTTCACATGCCTATTAGCTACATGAAACCAAATCATTCCTTTCTTTTGTAGTTCCAGTGGTCAACACAGTGCTCAATGATCACATGTTGACCCAATAAAAGAACATGCGTGCCTTAGATCATTTCTATTGATCATCAACTTGTGAGAGCCATATATCATCTCAGAAATTAGTCTCTGAGCATGCCTGTGTAGGATTATTTTGATTAGGTTAACTGAGGGAAGGTGGGAAGACCCACCTTAAAAGTGGGTGCCATCATGCCATGTGCTGGGGTCCTGGACTGTTTAATCAGGAGACAGCTGGCTGAGCACAAGCATTCATCCCTCTGCTTCCTCCCTGTGGACCAGATGTGACCAGCTGCCTCAAGCTCCTGTCACCATGCCTTCTCTACCATGAAAGACTGCAAAAAGCTAAAATAAACCCTTCCTTCCTTAAGTTGCTTCTGTTCAGCAAATTAAGGACAGAACCAATTGTTTCTCTCCCAACAACAAGAAAGGAACTAATACAGTGAGTGCCCATTCTCTCTTTCTGAACCTATGGCAGATATTAGTAGTAGACCATGACACTTTGCAGCAAGGGAACTCAGAGCTAGCTCATGAGATAACCTTCTATTCTATTCTGCTAAAAGCACTACTAATAGAGGATACTGAACCTCAAGGGGGAAAAAAGATATACACTAACCAGGTCTTAGAAAGCAGCTTTCTTAACTTTCCTAATTAAAATAAAATCATGTTCTATAATTTAAATAGAAACTTGGGCCTTAATATCTGAGAGAAGAAAGTCTAAAACATACTGGTAATAATTGCATGCTTCAGTAAGCTAATTGCAATCCAGATGCAATTTTACAGATTCAGATTTCTTGCAGTCAATTTAGTCCCTGAAATTTGTCTCTGTCAGCTGTAAGATAATACAAGAGAGTGAAGCAAGGTACTAAGCTCCATCCTTCCTGACACTGGCCTCAGATCCACCGTCTTCAGTGACAGATCAAGGTCCAAAAAGAAAGGTAATAGAATGATCCAGAGAATGTAATTTAGAGTTCCAGAGAATGTTCTCAGTAGGCAAAATTTTTCTAACAGGGGAGCTGCAGAAATCCTAAACTCTACATTCCTAGCTGTTCTACTCTACATCACACTACCTGACAGCCTACTCAGTGTGGTTTAGCTCCACCAGGGCTCATCTGTCATGTATGTGTTCAGTCTGCAAATATTTATGGAATTCAAACTGTCTAGGCACTGAGTAAATAAGGTACTGCATTTAAGAGTTTTGATTCGCTGAGGGAAACAGCAAGTGTATAAAAAGTGAAGTTATGCTAGAAAGAACAAACAAAAATCAGACAGTTCTTAGAGATCAGGGTTGAGCTTGGGCAAGGAATGAGGACTTACAGGTGGATGAGGAAAGGTAAGTACAGGTGAAGGATCCATGGGCCCTCAAATAAGAAAGTGTGAACAGTGCAGTGAGATGCAACTTCGCTAGATGGTGGGAACAGGATACAGAGAACAATATCAAGAAATCTTAGATGCCAGGATGAAGAGCAAGAGAATATAAGGTTTTAGAATATGAAAAGTAGCAATTATGACAACTGCTTCAAGAAAAGTCACTAACCAGGAAAGGTGACAAAGACAGCAGAGGGGATAAAGCAGGTCACACATTTCAGGAAACTATTCTAAAAATTCAGAAAGGAGGCTGTAATTTGAGCACAATTGTTGACAGATTTGAGGCTGGACTTGGGGAGCAAGAGGGAGGAGAGCAGCAATATGACTCCAAGGTTAAGCCAGGAAAATGCACATATTCAATCAGCAAGCCATCACTCTGCTCCTGCTGTGCTTCAGGCATTGCATTTGACTACTCAGTGCTGAAGACTTCTGGTGTAGCTCATATTGCAGTCAGGAAATAACTTGAATGAGTAAAAAATGAAATTACAAGTAGGGATGAGTGCTAAGATGGGAGTTCAGGGGGTGAAATGAGAGAAGACAAGAAAGAGATGTATTCAGAGGGCTAGCCTGGGTGGATTCTCTGTACAGAGATAGTAAATGAAGACTGGAATGATGAGTTTGTTGTCGTGCATACAGTATGGCTGGGAGACAGCAGAGCAAAGGACACTTTCTAGAAAGAGGGAGCAGTTGGTAAAGCCACAAGCAGCAGGTCCTGAAAAGGGAAGTAAATGAGCTAAGAAAGATGGAGTGGGTTTGGCAAATATCCAAAGCAATCCTAAGCAGAAAGAACACTATCAGGGAAATCACTACTGACCTCAAACTACACTACAGAGCCATAGAGACAAAGGTAGCATGGTACAGGTAGAAAAATAGACACATCTATATCTATAACACAGGACCCAGAAGTGAACCCACACAGATAGAGGTGTAGAACATTTGAAAAAAGTGTCAAGAACATACACTGGAAAAAAAAAAGATAGCCTATTAACTAAATTATGCTGACAAAACTGGATATTTGCCTACTGAAGAATGAAATCAGATCTATATCTTTCACCCTGTACAAAAATTAATTCAAGTGGGCTGGAGAGATGGTTCAGTGGCTAAGGCACTTGCCTGCAAAGACTGATGATCTGGGCTTGATTCTCCAGTGCCCACATAAAGCCAGAGGTATAGGGTGGAGAGTTCATTTGCAGAGGCTGGAGACCCTGGTGTTCCCATTCTCTCTCTCTCTCTCCTTAGAAATAAATAAATAAATTTTTAAAAATTCAAAATGGAGAAGAATTTAAAAGTTATTTGTTTTGTTAGATCTGGGTATTGTGGTGCACACCTTTGATCCCAGGAAGGAGGCTGAGTGAGGTAGGAGGAACACTATGAGTTTGAGGCCAGCCTAGGGCTACAGGGTGAGTTCCAGGTCAGCCTAAGCTAGAGTGAGACCTTACCTAGTAAAAAACAAAACAAAACAAAAAGTTGAAATGCTGAAACTGCTAGAGGAAAACATAGGCAAAATCTTGCTGACCAAGATTCCAATAACACAGAGAATAGCCACGAAAAATAACAAACAGGTCTACATGGAATTAAAAAGCTTCAGCCTGGCACATGGCATCAAACCGTTCCCAGCTATACTTCAGATGGGTTAATATTTAGACTACAGAAAGAGCTACAAAAATTCAGCAACAAAATAATTATCAATCAAAAAATGGGCTACTGAAATGACCAGACAATTATTTTTTTAAAATATCTTTATTATGAATAAGTATATACATTGTATGAGTACATATTTTGAATGTGTCCCTGTTTCCCTCCTCTCTGTCCCCTACCCACTGGGGTACTTCCTAGGTGCACATTCTGGATCTGTCCATAGGATAGGGGTATGAACTGCACCAGAGGTAACCAGTTTTTGTTGTTGTTGTTGTTGTTTTCCTTCCCCCTTGTGTATTGTTGCTGACAGGGGCGATGTCTCTGGATATTCTCCCCCACCATGGCTCTTACATTCTTTCCACCCCCTCTTCTCCTCAGTTCCCTGAGTCATAGTGGGTGAGTTTTGAGTCTGCTTTATTTAAGTATCTCTGGATCTTTCCCCTGGGTTGTGATGGGTATTGTTGTGTTGTGTTGGTTGTGTTGTGTTGTGTTGTGTTGGTGTCTGTCTCCATTAGCCTTTCATGGGTCATCAGACTTGCTGTGGTGATTGGTCTCCTGTTTATCTCATCACCTCTCATAGGTTTCATTTGGGCCCTGTGTGAAGGCTAAGTATGGTTTGTCTCCTGCCAGGATGTCAGCCATCATCCAATGATGTGTTGGTGGAATTGAGTTGTCCCCAGCTCTCTCACTGCCTTCTGAAAAATAAAAACAGAATCTCCATTGGAGAGTGAGATCAATATGGGTTAAACGAGACAAAATTGCAATTTTGGCTAGTTCCTAATGGGTGTAGCCTCTCTGTTGTTTTTTGGTAGTGGGAATTTCCCCTAGGAGCCCAAGTTCTTGGTCCCTATAAGATTAAGCTGTGGATCCCAGTTCCACTTAAGGGTTCCTGACACTGAGCAGATCTCTTAGCCAATCATAAAGCCATTGATTACCCTCCTTGGTTTAGTGCCACTATTGCACAGATAAGCATTTCTTGACTTGCTGGTCTCTTCCATACAACCGTGTGTTCAGCATTCTTGTGACAACTGTCTATATTGTATATCAGTGATGACCAGACAATTCTGAGAGGGAGAGAGAAAGAGAGGGAGGGAGAGAGAGAGAAAGAGAGAGGGAGGGAGAGAGAGAGAAATATTTAAGAATGAGTATTTTAAGAGTTATCCAACATCCTTACACATCAAGAAAATGTAAATCAAAACTACTTTGAGATTCCACCTTAATAGATTCTGCTATTTTCCTGTTGATAGCCTTAGTCAGAATGGCTATCAACAGGAAAATAGCAGACAACAAATGTGAGTGAGGATGTCAGGGAGAGGAACCCTAATTCAATGCTGGCGAGGGTGAAAACTAATACAGCCCTTATGGAAAACAACATGGAGATTTCTCAGAAAATGGATTTTTAAAAAACTACCATATAACCCAGCCACACCATTCCAGGCATATACTCAAAGGACTCCCTATCAGATCACAGTGATATTTTTCACATCCTTGTTTACTGCTGCAAGGAAATGGGACTAGCTCAGCTGTCCATTAATAGATGAATGGGCAGTGAACACGTGGTACATACACACAATGGAATTTTATTCAGCTGCCAAGAAAGTGAAATTCTGAAATTTCCAGAAAAATAGATTACTCTGGTAATGATTAAATCTAGCAAGGTGACCCAGACCCAGAAGGAGAAATGCTGCATGTTCTTCCTAGCTGTTTTGTGTGCATGTACACCTGTGTGTGTGTGTGTGTGTGTGTGTGTGTGTGTGTGTGTGTGTGTGTGTGTGGTATGTGCAGATGAGAATGCCAGGTGTCCCCTTCATCACTCATCCATGGATTTCCTTGAGATGGCATCTCTTCTCTGAAATGAAGCTTCTGTTTTTGTGAGCCCGTGCAGTTTTCTGGTCTCCCCAGGAATAAGATTACAGGCATGTGTGTTCCTGCCTGGCTGTTTTTTGGGGAGCTGTGTATTTGAACTCAGATGGTCTCAGACCCTCTCAGGCCTCATGCTTGCACAACAAGGTGCTCTTACCCTCTGAGCCATCTCCCCAGAACCCAGATCCTGGCTTTTAATTGTGTGTGTGTGTGTGTGTGTGTGTGTGTGTGTGTGTGTGTGTTTAGGTAAAGGTTATGAAACTAGAAAAGGGACCACAATGAAGGGGGAAGAGGTTTTGAGGAAGAAGGTCAATAGAACACATGATGTAAAAATGGAAGAAGGGGGCTGAAGAGATGGCTCAGTGGTTAAGGCTCTTGTCTGCAAAGCCTAACAACCCAGGTTTGATTCCCTAGTACTTACATAAAGCCAGATGCACAAAGTGGCACATGCATCTGGAGTTTGCAGTGGCCATGGTACACCCATTCTCTCGGTGTCTGCTTCTCTTCTCTGTCTCTTTCTCTCTCTGCTTGCAAATAAATTTTAAAAAATATTTAAAATATTTTTTAGGAAAATGTAAAGGAGGCCACTGGGGATGGAAGGGTACAAGCAGAGGCCAGGGAAAGGAGAGATGTGAAGAAAAAAAAAAAGTCAAAAATTTTGATTGAAAATGCTATGATGAAACCTAATACTTTACATGTTCATTTTTAAAATAAAAATTAGAAAAACCCAACTACTGAAAAATTCAGCTAGCAAAGGCCACAGAAATCTGTATTAGTAGATTATCTTTATAGGAAACTTTGGAGATGGAACAGAGTGATTGGGACAGGCAGCCAGGAGATATCACGGCAGTTGTGAAAGGCTGGCAGCCTAGGACAAAGGCTTCGAAGAGAAGGTCACCTGTGTAGAGGTGACAGGTGTTTGGCAGATTCACCGAGGGAAGGAATGGGGATAAGTGGACACAAGCAGAGATTCTGGGGTGTGCAGGGTTGGCCCTGCGACTCCTAAGTGACTCCAACTTGGGAGCCATGGAGTAGAATCAAGATGAAGAGGATAGAGCTGAGGAGAAGAGGTCTACCAGAAGTTCTCAGGCTAAGACGGTCAGAGAAGGAGACATTGTGTGGGAATGAGATCAGGGAGCTGCAGCAGGCTCCCCCACAGTCACTTCCAGTGAGGGCGAAGGAGGGTGTGCCAGAAAGAAAGGGCTAGAAGGGCCTGGGCCCTGCTTCTCCAGGATGAAGCAGATCAGAGCTTTAGAACTATGGTGGTCGGTGGTCGTGATTTCCTGCTTCAGCTGCTTTAAAAAGTAGTCCTGCCGAATTGTAATGCACCATGTATTCTCGGAAAATGCTGACCTTTTGTTCTCCCGAGTGAATAGACCAGGGATATTTCAGAAGGAAGTTGTTTTGGAGAAATCTACAACTAAATGAATGGCTCAAAAAGGCGAGGGGATGATGACAGCTGCTTTTTCTCACACTATTCTTTCTCATTCTTGGAGATATTTTCCCCCCACAGCTTTGTTGATTGTTGCTAAAGAGCCACATAACACATGCAAACTCTCACATCTGCAAGGACGAAAAGCAGACATTCCTCTTGGGAACACTGATTTTGACAATGACAAAATAGGGAGGAGCTTGGAGGCATGATGCCCGAACAGGGCCATGTGCCAGAAGTCACAGTCTTTGAAGACAGCCACATCCTGGAAGGTGTTTGGGATCCACAGGAAGCTAAGGAAGAAGGGTGCCTTTGCTTTGCCACTGGGGCAAGGTCTAACACAGCCCGGGACCCCACAGTGCCTTGTCTTTAAGATTTCCTCTTGCTATGCAATACAGGAGGAGGACGTGACTTAAGTGATTGATTTTTCCCACGTTTTACTTATCTCTTGGTAACTCTTACAGAAACTCAGGAAAGCACTCTTGCTAAACACTAAGTTTATCTGTGTGCACATGTGGACTTGGGAGGTTCATTTGTTATCCGTTGATACCTACACTTTTTCTATATTTCTTCTGAAATCTAATCAGTAGCCTCACCTTCCACATATTGTTTAGCTATTATTCTTTAACACCCCTGAAGATGAAGGAAAAGAATGCAGCCATCTTTTCCTTCAACACCTCATTAAGGCTAATTTACTGTATCAGCAAAAAAGCTACTGTGCAGGTTGAAGCGAACTACTGCTCAAGTTTTCCATTGTCTAAAGCATGGGATATAGCAGTCACTGATATATGTGACACTAAATTGTAGTGGATCTTCATTTAGCTATTATTTCACATATTTGAGCTCTTCCTCTAACAAAGTATAAGGTTGATACATTTTATTTTGGAAGGTTCTTATACCAAGCCTCAGGAGAGTGTTAGAACCCCACTTACATAGAACACTCCAGATCGTTGTACGAGGCCCTTACTTGTTAGACCCTTGACAACTGGGTAGTAAGAATGATGAGAGAATATTAACAAATGAAGTTATATAAACAGGAAATTGGGGAAAGTGGCACCTCTAGTGCCGAGACAGGAAAGGGGGCATACCCAGAATCCTGCTCTGTTTCAGAGATGTAGGGAGGGCAAACCACAAAGCCACCAAGAGTTTTGGGACACAACAAGGGGAGATCTGGTCTAGAAGAGTCAGGTCAGAGGAATTTGACTCCTGGGGGTGTTGTCTACTAATGAGCAAGGAGGAGACAGGACATTGAGGTCAAGTGCAAGGAGAAGCAAGTCATCTCAAGAGCTTAGCTTCTCCACCAGGAAAGGCTGATGGTCCTAATCACATCCTATCGAAAGGGGTGTGACCCCAGAGGTGAGGAGATGGCAGGGGACCTTGCTGCTGCCAAGGAAACAGCCAATGGTACTTACTGCAAGCTGAGAACTGTCCAGAACTACCTCTTTTCCTTTCCCTCCCCACTCTGAGTGTGTGTGTGTGTGTGTGCGCGTGTGTGTGTGTGTGTGTGTGTGTGTGTGTGTGTGTGTAAACCTTGGCATGTACACATGTGCGCTGTGCTGGTATGTATACATGTTTGCATGCATGTGAATAGAGGTGTGCATGTGAGAGAGAGAGAGAGAGAGAGAGAGAGAGAGAGAGAGAGAGAGAGAGAGAGAGAGAGAGAGAGAGAGAGAGAGAGAGAGAGAGAGAGTGAATGCCTGAGATCAACACGGGGTGTCTCCCTCAGTCACTCTCTGAGACAGGCTCTCTCACTGAACCTAGAGCTTACCAGTTCAGCTAGACTTGCTATCCCCCAAGCCCTAAGGATCTGTCTCTGTCCCCCAGATTCTAAGAGTCCAGGCCTAAGTCATCCAGTCCAGCTTGTACTGCGGCTCTGGGGAATACAAACACAACAAGCACTTTATTGGCTGAGCCATCTCCCCCACTCAGAACCATTTCTCTTGGTTTTATGAAGTGACCTCATCCTGAGAGTCGGGGTGCTGAATCCAAGAGAATCCATGCAGGAACTCCAGAGTTCCACGTGCTTAGCACGGTTTACATTACAGGTGCAAACAGGTGGGCAGAAGGCCCTGCTGGTCCCACGGCACAGGTCAGGGTCACATAGACCTTATCTCCGCATGAGCTTTCCGTTCACAGAGTGGATAGGAGAAAGAGATCTATGGGGAAACCCATACTGGCTCTTAAAGCTTCTTCCCCAAAACAACCCACATCACTTCTGCTCACATCTCATTGGCCAAGGCAAATCATGTGGCCATGACCAGCTTCAAAGGGCAGTGAAGTGCAATCCTGCCATGTTCCTCAAAGAAAGTGCTTATGAACAATGCTCACACCCCCACTGGTTCCATGGGAGGGTGGTCTGACCAGAGGTGTCCAGCTGCCTACTGACCAGACACAGTCTTCTCTCCAGAAGTCCAAAGGGGATCAAAAACTCCTCTGCTTGCTTGATTCCATGAGAAGATTTGGTTTAAAGTATTTTCCACTCTTATTTTATGGCAAACAAGTGAATAAATGGTCAATGACTCTTTGATAATTCTTCCCAGACCACTGTAATTGAGTCGGCTGCTCCCAGCCTCTCCTACACTGTTAATTTCCTTCAGAGACTTTATCATTGTATGGAGTCACTGATTGTTTTTAATCTACTTGTTCATTAAAGGATATTTAATAAATTTCATGCTAAATTTTGTACTAAGCATAACAGATTATAAATACGCAAATGCCACTTCCTAAATAGCATTTGCCATCCTTGCCTGTGACATGAGAGCTCAATAAATCATTACTGTTGCCGCCGATAATAATGATAAGTGAGGGCCGGGTGTGGTGGTGCACACCTTTAATTCCAGCACTTGGGAGGCAGAGGCAGGAGGATCGCCATGAGTTCGAGGCCACCCTGAGACTATATAGTGAATTCCAGGTCAGCCCGGGGTTGGCCAAGACCCTACCTCGAAAAAACCAAATAATAATAATAATGATGATGATGATGATAAGTGAGGGAAAAGCCATTTAGTAAAGTAACATCCAGAACTCTGCATCTCAACAGACCTTTAATTCAGTGAGCAACCTCAGCTTTTTAATGATGAGATATAATTTCAATGAGTAGACTCTCTTATGGCAAGTGGTTTCCAACTCTAGAACACTGTCAGCTTTTCCCTTAGAAAGAAAAGGAAAGCTGGATGTGGAGATGCCTGTCTGTAATCCCAGTACTCGGGAGGCAGCAGCAGAAGGGTTGATGCAAGTTTGAGGCCATAGGGGTCTGCATAGTGAGTCCCTGGCCAGCCAGGGCTACATAGCAAGGCTCTGTCTCAAAATTACAAACAAAGCAAAGTAACAAAGAAGAAAAATAGAAGTATTTGTTGAATGACGTCTCAGGAATACTTAAAGCTCCTGTTTAGAGGGGCAGGAGCTAGGGTGAGGGATAGCTAAGAGATAGATGAAGCTCTTGGCATCCCTCCCTGTTGGCCAAAAGCTTTACACAGAAAGCTTGGTGCCCAGGTAAACAGGGCAAATAGAAGCCTGCAGAGTGGGTTGGAATGCTGTGGGGATCCTTCGGATGAGGGGGATGTTCTGAATTTAATGTCCTATGTGGAAGCTTCCAGTGGGCTGACCATACCCTCATCCTCTGCCACTCTTCCTGTTTATATCATGATACAAATATGTCACCTCTATCTACCAGCAGCTGGAGGTCAGAAAGATGGTAAGGGCTATGGTGGGGGAATATGTAGAGGCATTGTCCCCACCCCCAAAATTGACTGTGGTTTACACAACACGTAACACTCAATCCCCGTGGAGCATTCCAGCAATCCCACTGGGGAGGGCCCACAGTGGAAAGGGGGCAAGGAGAAGAGAAACGGAGGTACCAGCACATGATTTGTGTATATTAAGTATATAAATAATAATAATATAAAAATTTAAAAAGATGCACTTTCAAAATATGATCAGAAAACAATAAAAAGATTATAAGAAAGAGGCTATATCACCACAGCAAGTCAGATAACCCATGAAAGGTCAATGGAGTCAGACACCAATGATATCCAACACAATCCAAAGCAAAAGTCCATAGACACTTAAGATCTCAACAATAAAGCAAACTTAAAACTCACCCATCAGAGACTGACTCATGACTCATGACTCAGAGAACTGAGCGGAAGAGGGGGCAGAAAGAATGTAAGAGCCATGGTGGGGAGAATATCCAGAGACATTGCCCCCTTCAGCAACAATGCAAAAAGGGGGAAGAAAAAAAGAAAACCTGTCTACCTCTGGTGCAGTTCATAACCCCTAACCTATGGACAGATCCAGTATGCGCACCGAGGAAGGACCCCAGTGGGTAGGGGACAAAGAAGAGGGAAAAGTTTTGCTAGTGTGTCACTTGGAGTGATGGCGAGTAGAACCATTCCCATTTCCACTCCTTGATTCCTGGACCTGTGGCTTCCAGATATAGGAGAAACAGTACCTTATATTAGACACTAATCAGTATATATAGACTTTAAAGAACCCTGCCCCACCCTGACCGGCTATTACACTCAGTTGGCACTGTAACCATCTGCAAGAGATCATTCCATCGTTCTATCAAGCCAGGTGCTTCAGGATGATGAGAACATGCTTAGATCAATGAATTCCACGAGAATGAACCCCTGCTGCACTTCTTTGTCTGTAAAGTGAGTTCCTTGGTCAGAAGCCATATTGTTTGGGATGTGTGGTGGTGAATAAGGCATTCTGTAAATTCATGGATGGTGCTTTTCTCAGAAGCATTACATGCAAAAAAGGCAAATCCATACCCAGAATATGGATGTATTCATGTAGGGACAAAGTGCTGCCCTTTCCATAAAGGAAATGGTCCAATGTAGTTAACCAGCACAGCTCATTGGCTGAGCAACCTGGGGACTCGTGCTGTGTTGTCAGGATACAGAGTTGGTTCCTAAAGATAACTGTGTGTGTGTGTGTGTGTGTGTGTGTGTGTGTGTGTGTGTGTGTGTTACTCGCATTACACCTAGACAAATGCTCTACCTTTCAACGACGTCCCAGCCTGTAAGGATAATCTTGAATAATTGAGCCAGTGTGAAGGAATTTAGCTAACAGGATGCCAAGAATTACTACATAGTATTCAAATTTAAACAATGGATGAATTCTAGGATGAAACAGAACAGAGAGCAACTAAGTGGTTTATAGCAAGGACAGCATTACAGACAGTGAAGAAAGGATGGTCTTTTAAAAATGGCTCAATGGTAGAGTGCCTGCCTAGCATGTGCAAGGCCCTACTTTGAAGCCCACACCCCACCCAATACATAAACAATCAACCAGAAAGGAAGGAAAATGACACAGGCACAACTGGCTACCCGTATGCAAAACGCATTGGCTATCCACTTATGAAAGTATAAAAAAATCAATTCAATTCTTGGTGAATTAAATCCTTAAATCCTAGTAAAGCTACTAGTGGCATTTTTAGAAAAATTAATACAGGATAATATCTTTATGGCTCTTAAATAGGAAAATATTTGACCTTTTTCTTTTTGTGTGTTGTGGGGGGCGTGTTTTCATGTGTGTGAATGTGTGCCAGGGTGCACCTGTAGAGGTTGGAGAACAACTTTTTTGAGGACAACTGTGGGTCCTCGCTTTCCATCTTGTTTGAGTCTTTCATTGCTCACTGTTTCACAACTGGTTGGCTGGCCTGGCAGATTCTCCTGCTGCCTTCCTTCTCATTGTAAGTGCATTGCAATTACAGATACTAGTGCTACACTGTCTGGCTTTCTGCGACTTGGGGGGGGATCCAGACTTGGGGAGTCTTTTTTGCCTGGCAAGCACTTTATTCACTGAGTCATCCTACCAGAAAGATATTTTAACGTATTTTTATTGATTTTTAAGTGGGGTGGGGGGAGAAAGAGAAAGAATGTGAAGGGGCCCACAAGGGCCTCTTGCCACTGCAAACAAACTCCAGATACATATGCTATTTTGTGCATGTGGCTTAATGTGGGTACTGGGGAATAGAACCTGGGCCATCAGGTTTTGGAAGCAAGTACCTTTAACCACTTAGCCATCTCTAGTCTGCAGAAAAATATTTTTAAGACTTAAAACCCTATATCATAAATCAAAAATAGTAAATGTCAGCTATATTAAAGTTACACCCTTCTGAGCCAGGTGGACACTTGGCATACACTTGTAACCCCAGCACTCAGGTGGCCAAGGCAGAGGATCTTAACATCAAAGCCAGAAAGACCCTCTCTCAAAAAAAAAAGTTAAAAAATTAAAGTAGACTCTCAAGGCAAAGCTAGATCATGATTAACACTGAAACAAGGTGACATTTTAGGAGTCATCTTAGGACTTAGTATATAATGATGACCAATTTCTCCTAAGTAAATGGTATGGTAATTCTTTTTATCTTACATAGATTTTTTTTAGCCATTTGATCTTACATTTTAAAAATGCTTTCAATACCATGTGCTTCCCAATAAAATACAATGAATTTCTCCAGAGGTATTGTAAACCTTTGAAAGCATTTGGACAAGAGATGAAGAGGATTCTGGCACTCTTCAATCACCCTCCCTGGGGATAGGAGGAATGGCTTCCTGACTTGTGGCTCTTGGACTCCCTTCTCACAACTCTAAGAGCTGGAATTAAAGCCCCCAACTCTCCTACCGTCCTTTGCACATAACTTCTTCAAGACCAGAACAGTCATCTCGCCCCAGCTTTTTTAAGTGAGCAGTATTCACCCCCACAGATGTTTGCCAAGATCTTATTAAAAGCACTCAAAGTAGGACTACAATTTCTTTCTCAATTACACAGACCTCATCTTACTGGCCCATTGACATTCCTGGTACCCAAACTCCCTTCTTTTGGTCCAGTCCTGTGGCTCTTGCTTTCTGCCCAGCTCCTGTGGAGGGGTGACCTGGTCGAACCAATCCCTCTGTATCCTGTTTCCACAAATCCACTGAGGCACCAACTTCCTCATCCCAAATACTTAGGGAGGAGGGCAGAAGAACCAAGTGTCTTCAAATCCATCCTAATGCAGTGATTTGATACTCATTGAAGTCATGTACTTTTGCCAGCATCCCTCATTCGATCCCTGCTAACTTTCACGAGTTGAATACTCTCTCCAGAAACTTCTAAACAATGGAAAAACTCCTCAGAGAAATGGATGACTGTTTTGCTTTAGCTTGTGCTCGGGGTAGGACCTGGCATTCCAGAGAGCTGGCCCAGGACACCACCTGACCTGATCCTTTCTCTCAGAGTTCACCGTGTTCCTCATGGAAGGACCTCACATTACACACTGATGTCTGAGGAACTCGTTGCTACAACAAACTTTGCAAACCATGGCAACTGCATGGGCCAAACCCCAAGTTGGACTGTACAGGCAGCATAAAAATCAAGTTGCCTTAATCTTGCATTTTTGGCTCATTTTTTTTCTGAGCCACATCCTAAAACCAAATGGATTGAATTACTAGATGAAAAATAAATTCTGCTCGTGGGAACTGTTGCTATTGTCACAGAAAACAAAAGGGAAGGTGTTTCCTTGCCATGTCTTGAAGGAGATGAAGTCACTGCATTGGGAAAAGAGCTTAAATTCCTACCACATGCAGGAAAACGGAGTTGGCTGTTTAATGACATTGCCTAGTCAAAGGTTGCTTATTATTTTAAACTGTGTTTTAAAATATAAAGCCCAGTGAGAGCTTTTTGGAGAATTATTTGAAAAAACGTGTATTTAAAGTATTCATATGTGTATAGTTTAACCCTGCAGCTCCAGTTCTGTGAAGAACTATGAAGGTGTCCAGAGACTTATCTGCATAGGTATTTATTTATGCTGCGTTCTTTTAACACTGAGGTAGGAGTGGGGTACTTAGGTATCCAACATAGGAGACTGGTTAAATAAAGGGCGGTATAAGAGAAGCACTCTTTGTAGCTTCAACAGCCCTCTGGATGCTTCAGTGGTCTCTGGATTAACTAACTCTCCATCTTCATATACACCTGTCTAGTGCCCAGCCCTCAGAGTGCTCACAGGCCAGGCCCGCTTTCGTTCCCGACCCACTTACCCTCCAACTGGTTCAACTTGATCATTTCTTTTTAGTCCCCAAATCCGTGCATGCTGCTAGAGTTTTTATTGTAATTATGTAGTATTAACATGTACACTGATGAAATTATAAGAGATTTAAATTCTACTAAAAATAAAATGGAAGTTTAAGAAAGACTGGAGAAAGTTGTCTTTAAAAACTTGAATTATGTGATCATGGATGACAGGAAAATATTAGTAATCCAAATGCCATGAAACTGTGTTATGAATTACTAGAAAAGTCGGCTCCCTGTGAGTGTTCATTTTGAACCTGAGAAGTAATAGACCTAAGGGTTGGAAGCTTGTCTCAGAGTCTACAAAGAGGGGCAAGGATGTCCCCAGCAACCCGAGATCGTGAGTGGGACCTCAAGACTGGACAAAGGCACCGAGGGATGTCACGCATCCTAGTCTGGTACAAATAGTCCCTTCTTCCAGGGGACAAGCATGATGCCCTACGTCCATGGCTGGGGCTCACATGTGGACAGACATGCATTAAACTTAACTGACTCAGCATTCAAACCTCACTGACGACATATCAATTGAACTCGGTGTTTGAAATTTTCCCTTAGAAATTTTTCATCAGAGTGGCTTCTTTTTGTCTTTGTTTTTCTTTCTTTCTTTTTTTCTTTTCTTTTTTTGTGTGCATGTGTGTATAGTATGTGTGGTGTAGTGTTGTTTGATGTATGCATGTCTACAAGTGAAGGAGATACCCTATGCTCATATGGAAGGCAGAGGCCATCAGCTGACCCCCTTCATTGCTTATCTGCATGCTTCCTTGAGGCAGAGTCTCTTGCTGATTGTGAAGCTTGCCATTTCATTAGCCACAGTGATCCTCTGATCTGCTTCCCACAGAACTGGGGCTGTAGACATCTGTGACCACACCCAGCTATTTACATGTGGGAGCTTGGACATAAATTGCCTCAGGCCCCCGCAGGCTATCATGCAAAGCATTCATTTTTTATTTTGTTTTATTTTATTTTATTTTGGGGTAGGGTTTCACTGTAGCCCAGGCTGACCTGGAATTCACTACGTAGTCTCAGGCTGGCCTTGAACTCACAATGATCCACAAAGATCTCACAATGATCAACAAAGAGAAAGAGAGAGACAAGGCTGCACTGGGACCTCTAGCCACAGCTAGCAAACTCCAGATGCATGTGCCACTTTGTGCATCTGGCTTTACATGGTACTTGGGAATCGAACTCTGGGTGTTAGACTGTTTAGGAAACACTTTAACCACTGAGCCATCTCTCCAGCCCTGGGAAGCATTCTTAGTCTCTGAGCTACCTCACCATCCCGATTACCCCCATTCCTCTGCTCAAATGACTTCTGCAAATGCCAATTCTTAGACCTTGCTCTAAGCCTCTTAAGCAATTGTCAGAGGAGAGGCTCAGGAAGCTGTACTTCTTCAAGCATCTGGGAGGACTCTGCTCACACTTATGCTGCTGGACCAGTGTGAGGTGAGTGAGCATGGCTTTCCCTTCTCTGCTTAATACTCAAGTTGTCCCTCAGCTGAGTTCAGCTCCAGGTTCTGGCTTTAATCTGCTCTACACCTTAGCCATGTGGCTTGATCTCTTGGAATTCAGTTTCTTCCTCTGTGTCATAGAGGGGTGAGAGACAGTTTCTTAAATTCCTCTCAGCATGAAAAAAAATCAATGTCTATATTATAATTGTTCCTTTTACATTTGGGTTGTGCCTAAAGTCCTACCAGGTTTATAGTGAACTTTAGCATTGGCTGATTGTAAAACAAAACAAAACAAGCAATAAAAACATGCATATGTGTATGTTGTACATAGGGGAGAGTTTGAAAACATATATATATATATATATATATATATATAATGATTATATAACATATATAATATAATATATGATCATTTTTATTCTCAGAATCTAAATAGCTAGCACCTCATTCATCATAAATCCATAAATTTTTCAGACAAGACATTTGACAATTTTCTACCAGAGGATTGTGAGGAGACAGGTAACAAAGTTTGTTACCCCAGCCCCTTCTCACCCTGCACAACCTGACTGGAAAGCATTTTCTTGGGGAGCTGCCATTATGGGGTGATTGCATTATGATTTATTCTTCAGGTAGTCTGACTCTACTCCAACCTGGAAATTATGAAACAATGATAAATAGAAGGAAATGACTGGTTCAAGTTCACCCTTGCAGGGAAGAGCAGAATAGCCCCTAGAACTCTGTCCCTTCCCCTGAGGGCCTTTCTCGTGGCCCTATCAAAGGTCCATTCCCAGGCCACCAGGAAATGGTGTCTGCCATGATCAGAGTGAAATGTTGGTGTCCTGCTCCGTTGCCCTTCTGCCCTTCCTCATGGAAGCCAGGATCTCTTGCTTGTTCCTGACCTCTGGTGATTCTTAAAGGCTGTCTGCTTCCCAGTGGGACTGGAGTTATAGTTGTGTGTGGCCATGCCCAGTTGGTTTTGTGGGTTCTGGGGATCACATTTGAGTGTCCTCCTGCTTGCACAGGAAGTGCTAAGTGAGACATTTCTATCACACCCTCCAAGGCCCAGGGAGTATTTCTGAAAAGGTGGTGGGAAGAATGCAAGCATCAAAAGAAGGGGAGGAGTGCTTTGCAATACTATTCCAGACACAAAGTGGCCTTGGCATTTGTGAGCTTACGGCGGCTGACGAAACACCTGCAGAGCAGGAGGACAAAATGATGGCATCAGAACAGAAGAGACTAGTTGAGAAGAAGAGATTCAGTGGGGGGGGGGGATTTGAGTGGAGGAAAGGAGGGTGGTGGAGGGCATTATGATCATGGTATATTTCTATATGTATGTGGGTTGTCAATAAAAAGTTATGCTATATTTTTGAAGCCACATTCTATTTTCTTTTTTTTAAATATAATTTTTTTGTTTTTTAATATTTTATTTATTCATTTTTAAGCAGAGAAATGAGAGAGAGAGAGAGAGAGAGAGAGAGAGAGAGAGAGAGAGAGCGCACCAGGGCCACCACCTGGTGGGTCTGGCTTATGTGGGTCCTGGGGAATTGAATCCGGGGCCTTAGGCACTGGAGGCAAGTGCCTTAACCGCTGAGCCATCTCTCCAGCCCTTGAAGCCACATTCTAATTAGCAGATATTTTGTTTTCAAAATTCACATCCCCGTCTCGTTATTTCAAATTTCATCAGGTTTCACTGGCATTTATGTGGCTGGAAGGCCTTAGCACATTCAGATGCTGACTAGTGTAAATGCAACATTTGTTGAGCCCTCAACTAGAGGCTGAGCATCCTTAACCTAAAAATCCAAAATGCTCCAATATCAAAACCTTAGAACTTGGATTTGATGACACAAGTGGATAATCCCACACCTGACTTCATGTCTCATCAAAACCCAGGTGTGAGTATAAAACCTTCCTAAAGATAGCCAAGGATGCACAGGCACAGTCTGCTGGAATTTGCAGGGAATAAAACTGAGGAGAACTGGATAACCACTAGCAGAAAAGGCAGCTGGAAATCTCTAGTTTAATAGCAAAGGAAAGTCGGAAACTTTACAAAGCAGAACAGAAAAAAAATTCAGAATCTATCTCAGACGGGTTGGCG
The DNA here is from genome assembly GCA_004024765.1 of Zapus hudsonius. Lineage (NCBI taxonomy): Eukaryota > Metazoa > Chordata > Mammalia > Rodentia > Dipodidae > Zapus > Zapus hudsonius. Next base: position 29,606 of record PVHP010015489.1, read on the forward strand.
TGGTCTGGGGAGCTCCCTTCTCCTTGTGAGAGGAAGTGACCAGAACTTAAGACAGAGAGCCTAAGAAAACAGGCAATGTACTTTAGTTGCCAGATGTATTAAAGTGAAAAAAAAAAAAAAAGAAGGAGGGAGACAAAAGTTGTGTGAGAGAGCAGCAAAGTGAAGAAAGATGTCCAGGAAATCCTCTCTTCTCAGCATTCAACCAGAGCAGTGACAAGATGTCATTTCAAAAGACCCCTGCTGGGTGGGAAGCCTGGCTCCACACTCTGTGAACTGCAGTCTCAGGAAACTCAGGGCAAGTTGCTGAAACCTGGCCGCAGACAGAGAAGCTCTAGACTGTGGGGAAGAAACTGCACAGGCAGCATGCAGCATGCAGCAGCCAACGCATGGAGCTCTGACCAGAGCCAGGGTCGGCAGGGAGCCAGGCACTGTGCCCAGCATCAGGACGGACTGCCCAGGGGATGGGGCCAGAATGAGCAAACCAGAAATGTGACAGCATCTGTGACCCAACCTGTGAAGGACTGTCCACTGACACCACCAGAATCTGTGCCCTGACCTTACAAAGGACAGCCCAGGAGTGTGACGGGCAAGAGCTGAGGCCGCAACCAGCAAGCCAGACAAGAGACTGCATTTGGCCTCTGTGACCCACCCAGCTCTTACCCTCACTCCCACGCCTTCCTCATTTATTTAATACCAGGCCAGCTCTATTGTTCCCCCACCTCTCTTTCCTTCTTTTCTTTTCTTTTTAAAATCCTCTCTAGTCTTTGTTTTTTTATTGTCCATTTGATAGATGCTTCCAAAGATCATAGGCTGGTCTGGTTTGGGGTGTCTCTGTGTCTCAACTCCTGAGACTTGGGTCTGTTTCAGATTATCTGCCTGTATTTCCTTGTCTCTTTTTCGTTCATCTTTTAACTAAAGTGGCCTCATCTCCCACTCCTTGAGACAACTGGTTCCCCTTTCTGTCTACTGTTCCATCCTTTCATTTTCCTCTCTGAACCCAAACTACTCACCACTATTACTCTGCTTTTATTCTTTCGCACCCAAACCCACAGGAGCTAATCTGTCAGTGCTCATAGTAGCAGAGGCTCCTTTACTTCCAAAAACTGACATAGAGGGGTGATGCTTTTCTCTTGACTATGACTGAATGATCACTGGATGGTGATTGTTTTTGCAGATAGTACTCTACTCACTGGGGATGCTTTAGAACAAATTTCTCAGAATTGAAATATTCCCTCTTGGAGGAAGAAGGAGGCTCAGGACAGTCCTCCAAGTCACAGAAGCAGTAAACTACCACGGGAGGAAAGACTGTCCATCCTGCCAAGCTGCCTGCAGCCTGTGCAGTGTGATCCAGAGAGGCAGCTTCCAAGCAACCCCGCACCCCAGCAAACATTGGGTCACCAAAACTGGATCTGGTGTACTTGTGCTTTGGTCTGTCATCTGTGACCTATCTGGGGTGAATAGATGTGTGTTCACATACCCCATGGGAAAGGTTTCGTGCACTACCTGGCACCCCAACAGGGATGCAGCAGAACCAAAGATGAGTTTGGGAGGAGCAATTGCTTAGTCCTGTGGGTAACAAGGCATGCAGCAGAGGTTGAGTGTGAAGTATCCCTGAGAGATCATGACATGGCCACCCTTCCCCATGTTTTGCAAGACAGGGAGTGTGTTACATGCAGTCCCTGAATGTGGAACATGGGAGACTAGAGTCTCAGCAATCTGCTAAAGAAGGGGCCTAGCCATTGCTATGGAGAAAAGGATATACACATAAAGGCTGCTCAGAGGGAATTCGGATGTGAACATCAAGGGACTGCAAAGGGAGAAGGACATGCAGTTCCCATCCTCTGCAATGGTCTTTGATTTGGCGGGAAAACTGGATAAAGGAGATGAGAGAGAGGTGCTGGCTCACTGTCTTGCAGTGAGGAGGCTGCAAGTGAAACAAAGCACAGATTAGATCAGTGCTGAAGAGCCCTTCAGCTAAAAACTTGGATGAGACAAATGGTGAGAAAGGAGAGAGTGAGAAAGAGGTGATAGAAGATGCTCCTCAGATCATTAAATGATAACAATCAAGGAGTATTCTGTCCCCGAAATGCTCGTTGAGAAAGCAAGAAATGAAGGAACCTCTCGCTGCCTGGCTTGGGAAGCTATGGGATACAGTGTAGAGAGGTTCAGTGTGGGTGCTGTGGAAGCAGAGAAACTGAATCATGCAATTTGTCATCCTTCCTTGAGAAAAAGGCAGCATAGCCTGAGGGGATCAGTCCCCATGGAGTGGCTCATACTAGCCATAAAAGACACTTGGACATAAGCTGAGATCCCTATGAATAGCAGGGACTGGAAGTCAATCAAGGAAGACCAGGTTTTGCTGAGAGAGCTAGAAATGAGAGAAATAGTGTTTATTGTGACTGTTCCCCAAACAGTTAAGAAAGAAGCTATTATAGCAGAGACCTCAGGACTGGTATAAGGCTTGTGTTGCTTTGCTGAGCCTCTTGGTGGGATGTGATCTCTTGGTGGTAAAAGAGGCTTTGGCTGATGCAGGTGAGTTAGACATAAATTGGGCCCATAAATGGAAAGCAATCTAGAAGAGGTGAGAGAAGATGCAACAGACAAAGGAATCAGTTAGGGTCCCTTGAAGGCAAATGTTTCCAGATTTGTTTCAAACTGGAGTTCCTAAGGAAAATAATTGACAATACACCAAATGCTGTACTTTGGTCTGTTGTCCTTTCCCTATCTGAAGTGAATAGATGCACTTATGTCTCCCAGGGAGAAAATTTCACTCAACAGGGGATAACTGGAAATTGATCCTGGAGCCCTAAACACTAATCTAGCACACACACACACACACACACACACACACACACACACACACACACACAAATAACAACTCCACTGTACTACAACCAAGTCCCTCTTTAACATTGCAAACACTTTCAGTCAAGAAATAAAACTAATTTAAAAAAAATCCAAACAATGACCTAACCCAGATGTGCAAGTCCCAATGCTAAAACAAGAAACATGAAAAACCAAGCTGGGCGGAGAAGCACAGGCCTTTAATTCCAGCATTTGGGAGGCAGGGGTAGGAGAATTGCTGTAAGTTTGGGGCCAGTCTGGGACTACAGAGTGTGTTCCAGGTCAGCCTGGGTTAGAGTGAGACCCTTCCTTGATCTCCCCCACCAAAACAAAACCCATTATAATAATAAAGAAATATGAAAAACCAACATGACTACTCAAAAATTGCAGATCCCACAGAAATAGCCTCCAATGAGAATGAATTAGATCAAACACTAAACAAAGAATTCAAAAGAGTGATTATAAGTATGTTCAAATTAGCTAGAAGAAAATAAATAAATAAATAGCTAGAGAGATCAAGAAGGTCACTTCACACTGATCAAAGAAACAATCCTTCAAAAGGACATTGCAATTCTAAACACACACTGAGCACATGTGCACCCAGTTTCATAAAACAAATACTATTGGATATAAAGACAAAGGTTAACTCTAACACAATAGTGGGTGACTTCAATACACCACTCTCACCAACAGACAGATTATCACAACAAAAAAATAAACATCGAAACCTCTGAGTTAAATAACATCATAAATCAAGTGGACCTAATGGATACCCAGAGCACATTCCTTCTGAACGAGGCAGAATATACCTTCTCACCAGCCCATGGAACTTTCTCTAACATAGGTCATATAATAGAATGCAAAGCAAATTTTAGCAAATATAGGAAGTTGAAATAATTTCTTATATTCCATCTGACCACAATAGGCTAAAACTAGAGACCAACAGAAACTACAGAACAAACAGAAACTCATGGAAATTGAACAACACACTATTGAATTATGAGTGGGTTACTGAAAAAATGAATAGAAACTTTAAAAATTCCTAGAACTGAATAAAAATGAAAACACAACATACAAAAAAGGATTGGCTAAAATGAAGGCAGTCCTAGGAAGGACTTTTCGCTTATAAATCTTAGCAACCTCACATAAGAACAGAGAGTCAAGCCCACATATTCTCCCTCATATGTGGTTCCTAACCAGGTTAAGCCTGAACATTAAGAAAACCTGTCAGTGAATTGAGAGACTGTAAAAGGGGATGGAAGGAATTGGGGAGGTGGAGGAATGGGACTTTTATAATAAACTAAACTAATAAAGAATCAATACCATAAAATCCTAACTTTTATACAGTAAACTCCTGAGGGAGCTATGGGCACCACCTGGTATGAGGGGCCATGAATAGAATGGGAGGAAGCCTAACCTCAAGAAAAATTGCTCAGGCCTACTTCTCCCTGTCCCAGTTATTGGTTCCTTCTCACACTGAGCTGTTGAAGAGACCAGCAAGTCAAGAGATGCTCATCTGTTCAATAGTGGCACTAAACCGAGGAGGGTGCCAAAACACCAATGTTTTTTTCATTTAACCTATACTGATCTCACTCTCTGATGGAGATTCTGTTTGTATTTTTCAGAAGGCAGTGAGAGAGCTGGGGACAACCCAAATCCACAAACAAGAAATGGGATGATGGCTGACATCTTGGCAGGAGATGAATCACCCCTAGGCTATCATATAGGACCCAAATGAAACCTATGAGACAGTGATGAGATAAACAGGAGACCTATCACCACACTAACAATATCCAAAACAACCCAAAGCAGAAGTCCAGAGACTCTTAAGATTTAAAAATGAAGCAGAATTAAAACTCATCCATCATAACTTAGGGAACCAAGCATGAGGATCTGAATTTGATCCCCTGTACCCACATAAAAACGCTGGGCATAGTGGCACATGCTTGTAATCCCAGTACTGGGGATGTGGAGACAGGCAGATCCCTGGCACTCACCAGCCAGTCCAGCTCCAGGCCAGTGAGAGACCCTGTCTCAAAAAAGGTTGATAGCATTCCAGAGGAGTGGAACTCCAGTTTTCTTCTGGCCTCCATATGCATGCATGCACACACACACACACACACACACACACACACACTTGCATGTGCAATCTGCACACACAAATGCTCCCATATATGTGTGCACATGCATAAAAAAGAAAAAAAGATGAAAAAAAACCAGAGGTGCAATGAAAGTCTTATTGACCTTCAGGATATATGCCTCTGAAAAAAGAAATGAATGATTAGAACTAAATCTTATTTCCAAGATATCCCATCACGTATATGTCAAAGTTCCAAAATCTAGAGATGGACATGTGAAATCAAAAACATTTCAGATATGAGATGTTTAACCTGCATCTTCAAATAACTTTGGGATGCAAGATTGACTACTGAGAGCACCTCCATGCAGCAGCCTGGAACAGGCTATGTAATTGATAGACAGAAGCAGCAGAGGAAAAGGAAGGCACAAGAGGCTGGAGCGATGCCTTGGGATTCAGGGAATGAAGAATGGGCAGAGCTGGGGCCAGGGCCTCAGCAGAAGAAAGCACATGAGCAATGTTAGACACATAAGAAAAAGGGCTTGGCCCTTGGAGGGGTGAGCAGTATGCTGTGAGTCTAGGGTGTGCCTTCTGGGGTGGGGACAAGTGGGTGTATGGGAAACAAACCAGAATCAGGCTGGGCCCAGATCATGGAGAGACTCAGAAGCTGCTCTGAGTGTCTGAACTCTCTTTTATAAGCTGAGATTTTTCTGACCCTAGGAGTGAGCAGATCGAGATCTAGGACACTTGGTCTGGCCACAGTGGTTTGGACTCAGGAAAACCTGGGACCAGTGAGCAGGTTATGGGATCCTCTGCTCTGGTAGAGACTCCCATTCCCAATCTTCTAGCTTGCCTGCTATCTTAGCTTGGGAAGAGGCAATAATCTGAATCTAGAAAGGTAATATATTAGGTTTATCATTTCAAAAGACTAGTTGTTAATTCTTAGCGTCTTTTCATAACCAAAGAACCTCTAGTGTGTAAAATATGATATATGTTTATATATCACAAATATAACTATATATATAGATATATATGGTAGGCTTATATATTGGACCTTTAATTGATATTGCTTGTGTGCTTTTGATGTTAATATTTTTCTTATGGAGATGATCAGAAAATATTATTTGAAAAATTTGAAAAATCGCCATTAGTGCTCTTGAATAAGTTGCCAAGAATGTTCCACTGCACAAAATAGACTATAGAAAGTCAGCCATTCTTGTCTAAAGAGTGTGACTGATACCTTAGGACTTGCACACAAAAATAAAGAGTCTGTCCTGGGTGTCCAATAGGAGGGGAGTGTGGGTAGAAAGGCACAGTTTCATTCTTTTGTTCCAGGATGGCCCCTATTATTCAGATACATACCAACTTCCTCTGACTAGATTAAAGCTTTAAGTAACTAGTTTTAAGATATGCACCTAATCAGTTCTAAAACTAAGGGAGAATTTCTCACCATTAGAATGCTTGTGGGATGTCCAAATATGAACACACAAAAACTTTCTCCTAAACTGGGCATGGCAGTGCATATCTTTAATCCCAGCACTCTGGAGGCAGAGGTAGGAAGATGCTGTGAGTTCAAGGCCAGCCTTAGACTATATAGTGAATTTCAGGTTAGCCTGAGCTAGTGTGAGACCCTATCTCAAAAACAAACAAAAACAAACAAACAAAAATTCTCCGAAGGATATTTTTGTTTTTAATCATAGAAAAAAGCAATATAAAATCTATTGACTCTAAACTTTCTCCCAGGATTTTCTCAGTTATATCAAATCAAAAAAATACAATCAATTTATTAACACACCAAGTAGAGAGTACAACATACAACCCTCTACTTCTACTGTTGAAGAAGGACAAAAAAGTCTTCTAGGTAAAAGTTGTTTTACTTCCCCCGGCCCCGAAATCATTTTTGCTACTGACACACGGCACATACTTGCAAGAAGGTCTACATCTTGGGAACTGCCCTCTCCTGTCTCCAGATCTAGGTATGGACTTATGTCTACTGTGGGCTTGGAGAGTGGGTATTTGGGCTGACTTTATTTAGCATTTCATTCCCATCAGGCTGCCTCTAACAAGGGGCTGCAGCTGCACTTTGTAATGGGAAGCTCTCCACGAGCCAAGTGGTCTTCCAGGTGCTCCCTTCTCAGCTGTCTCTTCTGATAGTTTTCCCTTCTGGTTTATGCACCCATCTGGAGGTCTCCCTGGGCCAGCTGCGTGGATCTGTGTTCCAGTCTCCTCTGGCACATAATATAATACTGTCTCCGAGACTCTGCACTCCTCACTGTCCAGGTCTGTCTGAGGGCTCCTATCCCAGGATCTGTGCCAGTTCCCATTGGATGAGTTAAGAAGAGTCAAAGCTGAAGTTGTGAGGCTCCCCGCTCCTCCCACAATGCCCCATAATCCTGAGCCTTCACTCCAGGCTCTCCCACACCTCTACCAGTGGAATTTTGGGTCTGCACACAAGAAGGGTTAGGTAAGGTCCCTGTGACTTGCCAAGTCACATATAGGTGTCCAGTTTGTCGCACTTCCTGGCTGACTTCCTTGGTCTACAGACTCCCCCAAAACAGACTCTGATGACTCACCTATTCTACTGGCCCTTCTTCCTGGAAAGTCACTCTGATGAGCAAGGTGCTAATTTGCAAGTTAAGCACTGACTTGGCCTTTTCACGTGTCTATGGAGTGGGTGTCAGAGACACAGCTCAGCACAGATGGTGGCTCATCGTCGTTCCGTACTGTAGAGCTGTAGAGCTCCGTGGTAACACACACGCCACAAGTCCACAGATTGTAACAACATAAGATTTCTCATGGGTCAGAGGCCACCAAGCACGTTTAACTTTTGGGGAGGGGGGAAAGGAATTCATTGGCCAAAAAAGGAAAGAAACTTGCCAAACATCTCATTTCCTGCATGGAACCAGATGGCTGTGAATCATGTAAAAAGTCCCTTCCAACTCCATGAACACATACCTCAGATTACTTACAAATTAGTAGTAGATTTGTGGCCACATGAATATGTGC
>PVHP010015490.1:0-37275 GCA_004024765.1 Zapus hudsonius
CAACAACCAAATGAACAACAAAAAACTCCAAGAAGACCAAAAATAATTATTTTAAATCAGTAATCAGAAGGGTCCCCCCAATAAAAATGTCAGAACTAGATGAGTTCACTGCTGAATTCTGCCAAACTTAGAAAAAGAAACCATGTGAACTGTTCTCAAACTATGCCAAATAAATGAAAGGCAAGAAACACTTTCTAAAGTCTCCTATGGGGCATTAATTACTCTGTTAGCAAAACTAGACGAGGAAACCACAACAAACAAATGGAAGGAGGAGGAGGAAGAAAGGCTAGCAAACTGAATTAATCACATAAAAACATTATTCATCATGATCAAGTTGGTTTTATCCAAGGGAAATAGGGGTGGTTCACCTTAAGATCACCTCAATAAGTATAGAAAAGCATTTGATAAAATGTAACATGTCTTCATGAGAAGGCCTTAAACAAAAAGAATAGAGGGTTTTACCTCTTACAGCAAATCATAGTTGTATGTCAAACCATAGCCAATATCATACTGATAAGGAGAAAGCTGAGAGCATTTTCTCTATGATCATGAATAAGACATGCTGTGTCCAATTTTACTATTATTTTATAGTAGAAGGAATTTTAGCTAGAATAATTAGGTAAGAGAAAGAAAAACAAGGTATAAAATAGGAAGAGAGGAAGTCAAATTATTCCCACTTGCAGATAATAAGATTATACACCTAGAAAAACCTAAAGATTTAATCAAAATACTATTCAAACTGACAAATGAGTTCAGTAAAGTAACAGGATAAAAATGCCAACAGACAAAAAATAGTATCTTTTCTATACACTAATAATGAATTTACTGTTAAAGAAATCATGAATACAATTTCATTAACAATAGCTACAGAAGTGTTGAGTACCTGGGAATAAACCTAACTGAGAAGGTGAAAGACTTTTGCAATGAATGTAATCAAACACGGATATAAGAAACCGAAGACATGAGAACATGAGAAAGACTTCAAACAGTCAACAAGTTGGAAGAATTAATGTTGTTAAAATGTCCATATTACCCAAGGAAGCCAACAGATTCAATGTATTCCTGAACAAAACACCAATGTCATTCTTTTTTTTGAAATTTAAAGAAAAAATTTATTGAAGATCTGAAAAACAACTTCTACAAGATTGACTTTTCCATAGAACTGTAGCTACACAATGCATTACATCTATCGTGTTAAAACATGCATTAGACACAAATACAAAAACCATGAAACAAGCCATCATTCGTCAACAACTGGAGCAAAGATCAAAGGCCTAAGGAACATCATGGATGACTTGCAGAGGATGAGCTCTTTAAGCACCATTCAAAAGAAAGAGCACAATGATGAGTGCGGGTTATACACACTGAACTGAACCTTTGGCACTAGGAGCAGAGCATCTCGTCATCGAACATTAACACATATAAACGTGCGGCGTGTCAAAGGAAGAGAACCACCAGCATTCAACAGCAGCTTTGTCAAGTAGGCAACAAAACACTCTACAGCACGTCTCTCTGTTGTCCATTGTTGAGTACACTGGTAGAAACTTTGAAATGAAAAAAAAAAGAAGAAAAGAATAAAGGAGCTGTCACTCCCTTTATTTTCTTTTTAAAATCAAACAGAAAACAAACATCAATTCTGTTATACACTAATATCTTCAAAGTACATCATTTGTACAAGAGAAGGACTTTAACTGTGTTTACAGAGATGCAAACACAAGTGAGGGTGCCTCACGTGGCCTTCCGATGGTACTCAGGGGCGCCACATCGTCATTACTGGCACTAAACAAAGTTGCAGAATTCTTTGCCAGGTACTTGAGGAAATCATGGAGATAATTCAGAAGCCAAGCAAGGCTCTCCTCATCCAGAGGTGTATAGGCCAACACTGCTCCAATCCGTACAAGTGGTCTCAGTACACGTGGGACATGGGTGCCTCAGGGTGATCTGCGAGGATCTTGGATTTGCAGAGGAGCTGAGTGCCCAGCATGACACTGAAGCGCTCTCTTATCCCTTTATTATCTGTGTTTCCTCGAGATTTCTTATAATGTGCATAATCCTCCAGGATGGAATCCACATTCTACTTCTTCGCAGGAAGATAAAAGAGCTGTTTTTGTCTGGTAATCAGGTCCCAATCATCAACAAGCCATGGTTTCAGCTCTTCAGGAATATTTCATAAATGTTTCTTCATTGTCCACAGTAGGGTCTACACACGAGCCCTCTTCTTGCGGGGAGGCTAGTGTCTCTCTGGTCCTGCCACCATTTCCGTTGCCAGGCGTTTTCTGATGGTTCTTTTTTGTGTTCACTTCCACAGTTTTCTGCTGCAGACCAGATGTCTTCTTTCCTTTCATCTTCCCCTCTGTATGCTGCTCCTGGTCGGTCTTTTGAAGTTCTTGCTGTTTCTGAAAGTTGGTGTCCACATATTTGAGTACTCTGCTTTCTGGAACCCACTCATCATCCCAAGTTTTATTCCAACCACTGTAATGTGCAAAGTATTTTACTTGTTTGTCCTTTATGGCCACCTTCACACACTTGGCTTCACAGAGTAGAGGCCAATGAAAGCACAGCACTGCTCACCCTCCTGGAACTTAGGCTTTGGGTCTTGCTTGGGCTCAATTTATGAGGGATTCACAGCCTTCTCCTTTTCCCACCGCCCGACAGCTGCCCCCTACTCTCCACCCCACCCCAATTCCTCTTCTTCACCCCACCCCCTCCTCTCCACCCCGCCCTACCCCCTACCCTCTACCCCACCCCACCCCACCCAAATCCGTGTCAGACTTGCTGGTGGCCACGGGCAGCTCTACATCCTGGGCCCAATTTGCCCCAATGTCATTCTTTAAGGGAACAGAAAAAAAAGAAAAAATTTTATAAAGTATAAAAAATACATTGAATTCCAACTTACTCTAGTCAAAATGTTAGTCCTTAAGAAAATAACTATAAATACTGGCTCAATGCACATAAAGGGAAGGCTAGTCCAACCTTTATGGAAATCAGTAAGGAAGTGTCGCAGTCAGCCACACGCCACTGGATGAATCTCCAAACCAGGCACAGTTTATGGGAGGAAACGATTTATTCAAGCTACAGATCCAGGGGATGTCCCATAAAATTGAAAGAGGCTGGTCCTCTTTCACAGGTCCAAACAGAGAGAGAAACCCATCACCAACACCACATACAGAACAGCAAACAGGCAGGAGGGCCAAAAAAGTGAATTCTTTCACCTTTATATAGCCCTAGGGTGGGGTCTTGCAATTCTATCCCAGACTTAATGGCTTCCTGAGTCTCTGGAATTTCCTTTCTGCACTGCCCACACAGGAAAGGATGTTTACTTCCAGCTCTCCTGAGCTTCCTTATATCTTGCCCCCTATTGAGAGGCTGCCTTCCTGTAAACATCCTCAGAGACCCACCCAAGAGTTATTTAAAAGGTCATGTTGACAATAAAACCTAACAATCACAAGTCTACCCCTTGTCAACTTGACATCAAGTTAATCATACTTAATTTCCAAATGGAAACAGTAACAAGCTCATAATTCTACCTAACATGGTAAAACTGTCTTATGTACAACTGGAAACACATACTCTCCCCCCAACACAAGGCAAGTTCCCTTAACTTAAGAGTTTTGTAAAATCAAGACAAGTTACATTTAATGGCACAGAGTAAACATTTCCAACTGCTATGAGGCATCACAAGGAAAGACTGGGCCAATGCAAACTCAACAAAATCAGCAAACATCCACATCTGCAGTTTAAGCCTCATAGCACAACCAGTGACTGACAGTCTCCAGATTTTCCGATTCTGTCCCTCCAGCTTGGCTGAGTACCTGGGGAAACTTCTATCCCAAGCCAACAGCTCTCCATGGTAGCCCTTGCAACGTCCTGGTATATCCAAAACGTCTTTGGGTCTCCATTGCAAACCACAGTTCACCTTCCAATGGCTTCACTTGCCAATCAGGGACTTCACACCCTGTTCCAAATACCGCATCTCAGCAGTGGATCCTGGAACCGTGTGCACTTCACGACCCACTCCACGCATGCATTCCTCATGCTTCCAAAAGCAATACCAGGTATGCAGGACACAGCCATGTTATTAATTCAGGGACAAAATAGACGTGACTTTGAAGAGCAGATTCCTTCCTTTCAGCAATTTCCTTTCCATAGAGATTCCACAGTCTGTCTTTCTGTCCTTCCTGGGTGGAAACACCTCAGGCATCTCTCCATTGTTTCAATGTAAAGCAGTTGGGCCATAATCAAAAGCCAGTCTCTACCAGTAAGTTAAACTTATTTTGAGGTTTGTCTAACTTCAAATCTTAAATTCTTAGTCCCATATCCATAGCCAAGCACACAGTCCATTTCTTAAATTCAGTCTTGGTCAAACTCTCTGGGCATGGGCAGTAGGACGCATCCACCCATTGACCTAGGCACACACTTCTATTAAGGTTTTCTGCAGTCTCTCCTTCCCCGTAGAAAGTTCACAAGTCAAGCCTCCAAATGCAATTCTCTGCACTGATCATTTCCAAATTCTCACCAGAATAGTCTATAAAACTTGGCTTACCACTCTGGAAGGCATCTTCAGTTGCAAGTATCAAGTCCAAGTCCATTCCTCCAGCACACAAGTTCCAGAAGATCAAAATCCACATGGTCAGATTCATCTCTGCAAATCACCCCACTCCTGGTACCAAATTCTGTTGCAGTCAGCCACATGCCGCTGGGATGAATCTCCAAACCAGACACAGTTTATGGGAGGAAACGATTTTATTCAAGCTACAGACCCAGAGGAAGACCCATAAAAGTGAAAGAGGCTGACCCTCTTTCACAGGTCCGAGCAGAGAAAAACCCATCACCTACACCACACACACAGAATAGCAAACAGGCAGGAGGGCCAAAGAGAATTTCTTTCCATTTATATAGGCTTAGGGTGGGGTCTTGCAGTCCTTCCCCAGACTTAATGGCTTCCTGAGTCTCTGGAATTTCCTTCCTGCACTGCCTAATAGGAAAGGATGTTTACTTCTAGCTTCTCTGAGCTTTACATCCTACTCCCTACTGAGAGGCTGCCTTCCTGTAAACATCCTCAGAGGCTCACCCAAGTTATTAAAAAGGTCAAATTGACAACAAAACCTAACCATCACAGGAAGTTTCTTTAAAAAGTAGAATGAGATATACTACAGGACCAAGGACTTCAAGTCAGCATATCAGTGTTACAATAGTTATAGAACCAGCCTAATAAACAAGGAACAGATAAGAAAAATGTGATACATACACAATGGAAGTTTTTTAGCCATAAACAAGAATGAAACTATATTATTCACTTTCTCACTGCTGTGAACAAATACCTAATCAAAAGCAAACTTAAGGAAGGGAAGGGTTTAATATTGGCTTACAGTTTTCAGGGTAAGTGCCAGCTTGTCATACTGTCACATATCAACAGGCAGAAAGCAGAGAGAACAAACAGGAGGCCTGGGCTATAAAACCTCAAGGCGTGCCCTCATTGACCCACTTCCTTCAGCAAGACTCTACCTTCTAAGGGTCCTTAATGTTCTAAAATACCTACTAAGCTCAGGACCAAGTGTTAAAATGCATGAGCCTGTGTGTGTGTGTGTGTGCGTGTGTGTGTGTGAGCATCTTATATTCAGATCATTAAAAAAAGTTTAAAAGTTTGAGGCAAAATGCATGCAACTAAAGACAATCATATTCTAGAAAGTGAGCCAGTCTTAGACAAATATCATATGCTTTCTGTTCATTGTGGTTCATAGCTTTCATATTTCACATGCCTAAATTCACGTGTGAAAATAGTAAATAAAGGTAGAAGGTCTAAGAGAACAAAAAGTATTAACAGAAGGAAAAGGGAGGGAAAGGGGGTGGAATGGGGGGGAGGAACATTCAGCATATAATACATGTGTGTAAGAAACTTAAAAAGAATATGTCAAACTCAGAAAGACAAGTACTACAAGCAATTTCTCATACATGAAGCTAAGAGAAAGTTGACCAGAAAGGAAAGTAGTGATTCCTAGAGTATGGGAAGGGTGTGTGTGTGTGTGTGTGTGTGTGTGTGTGTGTGTGCATGAAAGGTTAGAAAAATGGGGGGTGGTGGATTTGGTCAGAGTACATTATGTGCATGTATGGAAAGAGCATATAAATGTTCACTCATATGCATAATTAAAACATGTTAAAATTGACTGAGGCCTGGATGACCCCACAGTGAATACCATAACTCCACTAAGGAGGGCCCTCCAGGGTAATGGGAACCAGAGTGAGGAGATAAAGGAGTCTAACCAGTTAGATAGATAGATAGATAGATAGATAGATAGATAGATAGATAGATAGATAGCTATAGATAGGTACAGATGAAAGATAGAATGCAGTAAAGTAAAAAAAAAATTAAAAAAGAAGTCCAGATGTCTGACAAGGGCTTGAATCAAATCTATATATTTCAATAAGAACCCTGGATAATTCATATGCACAGATATTTGATTATTTATAGATTTGATCTTGATTCTTGCCGGTTTCTCTTTCTTTGTTTTCTTACTCCCCTACCACTAGAACAAAAGAGGGATATGCCCTCCCCCTTTCTCGGCAGGGAGGTGGTCAAAGCTCTAATCACACCTCACTTCTCTGACTGCTGCTCCCTCCGAGCCCTCACAATCTCAAACAGCATTACTGCTAGAAACATACTTACAGCAATGAGACTTTCTGTTCCAAAAGTGGATCTCTCAGCCAGTAATGTCCTGTGGTATGTGTTCTCCTTTGACTGAGACTAATCAATGCCTTCATTTGCTGAGGTGATTTCAAGCCTACTAATTAATCTACTTTGCCTTTTTGGCTCCATCAAGCCTCACTTTTGTGATTTCCCCATTTCTGTTTTTAAGTGTTAAGTTCCACTCTGAGGATTTCAAGTGTGCATTCTCAATTTCTTCTGTATTCCTTTCCTCGGTCAATATCTACTGATCTTCAAGGCTAAATTATCACTTCCTAAAGTGCTTCATTTAACTTCCTACTAGCATAGTTAATGTAAATAACAATTGTGTTTCTATTTCTAATGTTTGTGTATCCACATCTTTTTTTAATACCTAAGTATTGGAGTATCGGCAGAGTTGACATTTACTTGTCTTGAATCAGCAATGAATCTTCACTGGAGGCTGTGGCTTCCCTGATCCCTGTCACTTGGGCACTGCTTGTGGAGGAAGAATGCAGCAGTCATCACATGATGACCCTTCCTATGAACTTTCCAATCACACGAATCACAATACAGAAAGTAAGAC
This sequence comes from Zapus hudsonius, assembly GCA_004024765.1. NCBI lineage: Eukaryota > Metazoa > Chordata > Mammalia > Rodentia > Dipodidae > Zapus > Zapus hudsonius. The sequence continues at coordinate 7,248 of PVHP010015490.1, forward strand.
ATTCACTTATTTGCTCAATGGTGGAAATTCTTGGTACAATTAATCTTTCTCTCTGCTTTCTCCTTCTTTCTCATCCTCCATGTTCTGCTGTAGAACTTCCCAGAGAGGAGGAATTTTGGATCTGTTGGGATTCCATGGTGTGGAGAGTCACAGCCTACCTTTCAGTCCAGGGACCATCTGGAAGATGTATCCTAGCTCTTCCTGGTGAAACAATACTTTATATAGCACAGACAACAGATGATCATGGTGCAATTTTAACCTCTCAGAAGCAGGCCATGAGATGAGAACTTGAGTGAATTCAATGTGCAGAAAATGAATTGGGAAGTCAAGGGAAATGTCCAATGAACAGACTATTACTGTGAGCCATTGGGGTTTATCCCCCATGAACTTCTAAGAAATGCTGAGATCACATTAGGAAGGCTAGGCTCTGTCCCCTGACTGTCCTCCTCCACAGGGGACAGGGCTTGCTCTACAAGGGTGACTCCTCTACAGTTCTTGGCTGTCCCTACAGCAGATCAAGAAAGCAGCTGCAGGACCAGAGAGAGTTCTTTGGTAGAGAGAGACTGGTGTACGAGGCAGGCTATGTTAGTCTTCTGGAGACATCGACAGCTGCCTGTGAACTTGGTGAGCTGAGATCCAAGATGTGCATAGACAGTCCAGACCCAGATGCAGGCAAACCAGACCTGTGGTGGGAGGAAAGCCTAAGTAGACATGCACAGTGATTATTTTAAGGGAACGAGGGATTTATGTGGCATTCAAATGGAGATGGCAAATGAGTTTTAATTCTCATGTCGACTCTGATCAGCTAGCTGCCTGGGGTGCTGGGGAGAGGACTCCAACATGCTCAGTAGGAAATTACATCTTTATCAATTAGCAACCCCAGCCTTGCCAATGGGAGGAAAGTGGGATGGCATGTGGGCCACGTGTTTGCCACTCGGCTTCAAAGAGGAGACTTTTTAAATATAAGACCTGAGTGAACATCTTTTTAATGAAATGTAATAAATTCTTCCTCAGATTTGACCTTTTAAAATGCACAGCATGTGAAGTGTCTGGTTAATGGAAGGAGCCTCTAATTATTAATGTTAGGAACAAGACTGGGCTGGACTTCAGAGGCACAGCAGTTAAAATGGGCATTAGCTTTGCCCGTCTGGTACACTTTCCTGGTAAACATGCTATTTTTTTCTTCCTGATGTGTAAAAATAGGAATGAATACTCATAGCATAGCTCAAAGTATAAAGGTATTGAAGCGGGCAAGGTGCAGTCAACACCATATCTAGTCCTAGAATCAACGAGATTGCTGATGCCTGGTCACACCGTCAATGCAGAAACAAGAGCAGTTCATCTGTCACAATGCTTTAATGAGGAAAATATCACCACTTACCCTGGGATATGATTTGAACTAGCAGAGTACAAGATAAAGTTCCTTTCAATAGTATTTCGTACCATTGCAATCCTAACTGATTTTAAGCTCTGTGGGTCTCAAGATTTCTCCACTTTGATGGCTTGGGTTGCAATGGGGTCATCTGCCATCAGGTGTACCAGCCACCTGGTCACGCCTTCCTCCACCCATTCTTCATGCTGTCACAACAGTAATCTGGTAGCTCATCTACGTACAGGCACACAGTGAAATCCTTGAGAGGACTTCATCTGGCCTGCACCCACTGTCTAGCCTTACCTTGCTGTGGTTCTTTGTTCTCATCTGCTTGTTCTCTCTCTTCCAGCACTGAAGACCTTCTTTCAGTCTGCTGGACTCTATCTGGTTGCTCTCAGTACTTTTTCCCCCTACTAACTAATTTTGTTCAAGTAACAGAAACATATTGCCTTGCAGTTCTTGGTGACAGGTCAAGATACCGATCAGGTTGGTTCCTTTTTGAGGGATGCAGAGAAGATGTGCTCTGGGCCTCACTTTTTCTTCGGGTGGTTTGCTGGTCACCTTTGGTATTTCTGGTGTCTCCTACATCTCTGCATTCATCTTCACATTACATTCTCCTTGTGTGTGTCTGTCTCTCAATGTGCCCTGTTCTTATCAGAACACTGGTCATATTGGATTACAGGGTCCACTAATATTCCAGTATGACGAATTACTTCAATGGTGACCCTGTTTTCCAAATAACTTTCCATTTAGAGGTGCCGGGGGTAAAGACTTCAATACATGAATTTAGAAACACAATTTCATTCATAGCAACCCCTTACAGCAATCTCCCTGGGTCAGGGTTTCTGTACCTGTTCATATTAGAAATAACAGAGGAGTCTTGCAGTAACTTTTCCTTTATCTCAAAAAGCCAAATGTTCTCCAATGGCAGGGATCTTATGTGTATTTTTGCTAGTATTTCATTTTCCTCTAGTACATAGCAAATAGTATAGAAGTGGCAATAAATACTTTTCAATGCGTCAAGAAAGAAACATTAAAATGTGTTTTTACCAATAGATTTTTACCCCTTTCTGGGAAATTTCTCACAATTTGTAGTTTATCATTTACATGAGTTTTGGTTTTATTGTTATATATTCTCTGAAATCCATGTGAAGGGGGCACAAAGAGTCTTAAACATCTTATATTCATGAAAGAAATCCAGATTCTGTGGCATGCAAGAGGAAGACGGCTGTACCAGCACTTGGCCTGCCTCCTCTATAATTCCAAGTCTAGATAAAGCTCTTTACCCAAAAGACTACAGGTTATTAGGTAATTAGCAGAGTAGTTCATTACTATGGTCTCGTCCTAAAACCTTCCAGGTCAGCCTACAGACTTGCAGGACTTATTTGGGTCTTATCCTTGGGTTTACATTCAATAGGACAGAAAGACCAGTCTCAGTGACCACTTGGTGGCCAGGAGGCTGTGATGTGGAGGCATAATTACTGGTTAAGTTTTGCCCCCTGTGGATCTGTTTCCTTAAGATCTCTAAGGGGATCATTTCAAGGTGCTGTTTTGCTTAGGAAAGAAAGTTAACACTCGATGAGAGACCACATGGAATCCCACCTGGGCAGAACAAGGGTGAGAAAAAAAAAAAAAGCAGATAGAGGCAGGTGGATCCAGAGGACCTACAGGTGTTCTGGCAGACTCCAAAGCCCTCTACAATCTGGAGTTTCCAAAATGTAATTTGATCATCCTAGTCACCAGATGTCAGGATGACTGAATATCTCTAGGTCTGTCAGCAATATAGTATACATATCAACTGTTCACTGCATGCTGGAGCTGTAGAGCACCTTGCTTTTACAGATTTTGATACAGGTGGGTGTTAAATCATCACAGAGCTCATAACAACCACAGAAATGGGCGGCTACAACATATGATATAATCTCTCTGTGAAAGGGTCCAGTGAGTGTCTACTAGACTCACTAATGCATTGTTTTGGCTTTAATCTGAGGAAAATCGGTAAGAAAGGGGGGCCATGCTCCAAATCAGCAAAACCCATTTCACCATTAACAATTATTGTTTGGTTATTCCCCAACAAATATCCTTTACTTGAGTTCAGTTAATTTGTTAGATTATTTCTGAAAAATTTCCCAACATTTTCAATTTGCTTACAAAAGGAACAATAAACAATGGGGGGGGAGTGGTCGGGTAAGGTTTCAAAATGTGTGAGCCACCTGTGTCCCCTGCACATAACAGAGAAGGTATGTTTGTGTCACTTGGACCCATCTACACACTCCGGGGTTTGCTTTTCTTTCTGAGGTTGCATCTTCCCCCTGGCCTCATAGCCACCTTAGATCACACACACAGCAGCAGTGGGCACTGGATCTAGATTGTTCCTAATGAGATGAAGGAATCAAGAACCATGCTGTACAGTCAGAGCCAGCTGATGAGAGCCCTGCAGGCGCCTTTCCTGGCTGACACCCTGCTCATCCAGACCCCAGTGTTTCCTTGGTCCTCATCCACCTCCCACATGAAGGGGAACTGGATCATCATCTTCCTTCTGCTGTGGAAGAAGGTCACACTGTGCCTGTAAAGGCTGCTCCTGCTGCTCTGACTAATGGTGACTCATGTTTCACGGAGGCGCGTGGAGATGCTCCTTGCCACCCTTTTAATGAGACCAGGGTTCACTCCCAGGTCTCTATTTTCTCTCTCTCGTGACTTCCCTTTCTGTCTGCAGGAGAATCATTTGCAGTGTTGTCTTTGTCATCTTGATCTCTGGGTGTTATATTCTCTGTCCCAAGTGTCTCTCACTTCTCACTCAATCACTGACTCACTCATCCATCTACTTATTCATTAGTAATGAGTATTTATTGCATGGCTACTTCAGGCGCAGCATGGTCTGTTTGGTTAGCTTATAGACTCAGGAAAGGATACTTTATCATGCTGAATTCCTATTCATGTGTTCACCATCCTTTTTCCTTTCTTGGATGCATGCTACCAGGCTCAGTTGCTGTTATCCCCAAGGCTTCTCCTATACTGGGTCATGTCTAATCTCCAAACCAACTTCACCCTTCCCCTGAGGTCAAGCCCCAGGGCCCAGACTGCTCCATGGGACCTACAAACTCATTTAATAATAAATGTAATCTCATTCCCTAAAACTTGCTCTGCCTTCAGTAGACCCTAAGCTTATAAATGGCCCTAGTAAGCCACAAACCTAGGGTTCATTCTCAACTTGTTCTCTCCACATCCCATTGTTCATAGGTTTTCCCTCTTTGATGTCTCCTATACCAGCCTCTCCTCCCTTTCTAACTTTGTCCCTTCTATTTAATCGAAAACCTCAGATCATCATACCTTCTTGCCTACGCTGGTATAAGTGACCTTCAAAGAACGGTTCTTACTGTCTTCAATTCCCGTTCCTCAGCCCAGTCTTTCTCTTGGTGCAACTCTCTGAAGGCACACTTCTGAGCAGGACACTCTTCTGCCACACTGCCTTCCCGTTCGCTGCACAAGCCATTTATCATATAAGCTGCAGCATAGCATGGCCCTGCCCTCTGCTCCCTCACTTCTCACAAAGTCCCACAGGTCCACGGGACATCCAGGATGCTTGAAGATCCTCTTTGCCAAGCCATGCCCCCTTATCTATACCTAGTCCCTTCCCCTATGTCTGCGGTCAGCAAGTCACTTCTTTTTACCTCCTGCCTGAGCATCACCTCCTCTGTGAGATGGACTTGTCACTCTGTCTCCTCTAGTGGAATTGCTCTCTTTTGCTTGCGTCTTGCTGGCACCCTCGCTGCACTCTACCACAACACTTGGACTGACTAGACTGTAAGTATCTTGACACAGAGGCCATATCCTGTTCGTCTTTGCATACTCAGCAGATACCAAAGTGACATGTACGTAATATGTACTTTTAACCATTTAATGGATGTTTGCTGGACTAAATAATTATCAGAGCTATTTATACTTAAAACATATTCTCTAGTTTGATACATTGTCTGATTAAGAGTTACTTCAGGACTTGGGAGATGGCCCAAAGGCTAAAGAAACTTGTTTGGAAAGCCTGCAGGCACCCTTTCAATTCCCTAAAACCCATGAAAAACCATGTAAAGTGGTGCATGCATCTGGAGTTTGTTTGCAGTGCCAGAGGCCCTGGTGTGTCCATGCTCTCTCTCTCTCTCTCTCTCTCTCTCTCTCTCTCTCCACTTTTCTCTCTCTCACACAAGTAATAAAAATATTTTAAAATCTTTCATTATTATGACTAAGATAATTGCCTCCCTTTTAATAGAAGAACTGAAAAAAGTCAGTTTATGTTTCAGCATAAGACATATATATAAAGACATATTGGCTTTAAATAACTTAAATGTGAGGGTCAAAGGACAACCAGAATGCACTTCGGAGCACAGGCTCTATCTCTTTCATTTAAACCAAGGTGAAAAGTTGAGCCACATTGCTAACAAAAGGCAGAGTGAAGTCAAGAACCCTCATCAGTGTCCTTACTCCCCTGCTAGGTTTGGAAGCAAGCTTTTTTGAGCTGCGACTGTGTGCCAGGCACTGCTCTGCTCAATGGGACATGTGCACCCTGGGGTCTTGGCAGGGAAGGGCAGCTTAGTGTTGTTCCTTCTACTTCTCCAGGGCTGCCATTCCTGTGCTGGGCACTCACTGTGGCACGTTCCCTAGTCTTTTTTGTGATCTTCAGCACCATATGGATTGTTTACAAGCTTTCTCAGTTTGTCACCTTAACTTTGTGATTCGTCCTCAAAACCTCTCCTTCCTCATCAATGGTACTTCAGGTTTAAATTCCCAAGAAATGTCCAACAAGCCCTTAGTGTTTCCTTTGCTAGTGTCTAACTAGCTTCTTCACAGCATCCTCATCAGAATGACTTCCCACACGGTCTGTCTTCAGTCTGACGCCATCTGTTTGTATGCTCCAGATACCTCGTCCTCACTGTGACACCCATCCAAGGGGGTCACCGTCTCAAATTATGTCAGGCTATAAAATCTCAGAGCTATTCACATGAAATTGTTTAGAATGAAAAGATACTTTCTAGAATGAAAGATGTGAGAAGCTCAGAGCAGCCAAAAACATGATCATAAGTTGAAATAAGACACAGTACAGATAGATTTACAGAGAGCATTAAAGCAATGGCCAATTTTATAATGATTAAGATTTAAGGGGTCTGGGGAAATTGCATAGTGGTTATAGGCACTTGATAGCAAAGCATGCTGGCCTGGGTTTAATTTCCCAGTACCCATGTATAGCCAGATGCACAAAGTGGCGCATGCATCTGGAGTTTGTTTGCAGAGGCAAGAGACCCTGACACACCCATACTATCTCTTTCTAAAAAAAAAAAAAAAGATTTAAGGGCTGAAGAGATGGCTTAGCAGTTAAGGCATTTGCCTGCAATGCAGAAGAAACAGAGTTCAATTCCCTGGGGCCCATATACAGCCAGATGCACACGATGACACATGTGTCTGGAGTTCATTTGCAGTGGCTGGAGGCCCTGATATACCCATTCTCTCTGTCTCTCTGTCTCTCTGATTTCTTTTTCTCTTCAGCAGCTATTTCAGCTCACGTACACAAACTTCTTCAGAAGACAAAGGCTTTGTATGTTGAACATGAGTGCCTGCATCCTTTTAGACACTCGTATCTGAACTAGGCCCCAGTTGTGGAGGGGTCATGTGTTGTATGAGATGGAAACATGTTAAAGCTGATTTCTTTTTCTCTTCAGCAGCTATTTCAACTCACATACACAAACTCTCAGCAAGTTTCCTAGTTTACCAGCTTCAACACCTTTATAGAGAGACAAACGAAAAACTGCAAATAAGTCACATTTCCTGAATTCTTCATCCAGTGAACACTTCACACGCCATTTAAGCATCAACCCTGTGAGGCTCTCTAACTATTTTACAAAGGAAGGAAAGACTTAGAGAGATAAAAAGTAACATTTTTCCTTGTTACATAGTTACTGCGTGGTAAAGCTAGAATTTTAAACCTTGTTTTTAACCCAATTCTCATAATCACTATTTGTATTTTTGCCTCAAAAACAATGTATTTCAAAAGTTGCCAGCCGGACACTGAGTGCCATGGCTAAACCCACCCCAGTGAGATGCAAACTTCAAGATGGACCACACATGCCTCTAATGCAAGGGGCCTGGTCTGCTACAGGGAACCTCCTGGGTTAATGCAAAGGAAGATAAAGTGAGAAATTAGAAATCCAGGTCATTAACACTGGGATGAAAAACGTGTGCAATAACAAGCAAACCTCAAACCCAAGAAACTCGCTCAGGGCTGAAGCAATCATCAGAGCTGATTGTGAAAGAGGGTCACGAGGAGACACTAAATAACACACGTGTGGACCCTAAGTAGCCTGGCCACGGACAACTAGGAAGAGAGACAGGCAGGCCACTGTCAAAGCTCTGCTTTGGCAGGTGTAACATTCGGGGCTGTCATCTCTTTGAACTGTTGAGTGTCTTTTAAGATACTTGAGTCTGAGAGCATTTTCTCCCCACCACACCATTTCCCCTTTCAAGGAAGATCAGAAAACCATGTGTGCTTCCCTGTTTCCTTCCCTTTTGTTTTCACCTTTGAAAGGGGCTCTCCACTGTCAAGAGCCTTCCATATTAGACAAAACACCATCTCACCAACTTGACCTGTAAGTCTGAAGGACCATCCAGAGACATCACTTTTCTGTTTCTTTTTAAGAGTCAGCTTTGAAAATTTTGGAAGCGGGGACTATATGCTACAAGTACTTTCAAAGAGAGAGGTCATAAATAATGGTGACAGCAATCTGATTTTGAGGACAGGATAGCTACAGCAAAAGTTCTGAGACATCCAAGAACTAGTGAGAGAGGAGCGAGCAGACAACTTAAAGAAACAGTAACTATAATTATAATATCACCACTGCCAATGAATGCTAAATAGTCTGAGACCATCACTGACAAATGCTGATCAAAACTTAATGAAAAAATTGTCACCAAGATCATTCAGTGTTAATGCTACAACTTTTCTCTTTTGATGTTTTAGAGATTTATGGTCAATATTTTATGTCACCTCTACAATGAAAACAAAGAGATTTATAAGGGTAGAGGCAGCAGGAACTGAAAATAGACATTGTGTCTTTCTAAATACAAAACTGGAAAGTACCAGATGAGTTAAAAATGATATAATTACATTCATTACTACTATTAAGTCTATTCTGATTAAAGCCCCTGCTTTTTCCAGACACTAGGATACTTTGAACATAAAATTGCTCCTACATCTTTTAAAGCTAACAAAATCTCAATGCAATCAACTTGCAGAAGCAACTGGTCTTCAGAACATTTTTTATTCCTTGGACTAAGAACATGCAAAGCCCAACTTCTGTGTCAAAGACAACTATTAGTAGAACAATTTCTTATTTTCAAGTACTTCAGGGTACATAGATTTCTTTATAAGTAGGAGTTTCATTCATTTGTATTTTTGTAACTTTGGCTTGATCTGCCTCTTTCGGAGTTTGAGGACAGGAGCAACAGACAGGATGGAGTTTATACAGGTATGAAAGAAAAGTTAAAAAGGACATTTAATTTGGGTGATATGTGAGTTAATAGATTGTGTGGTTTAAAAAGAAAGATTTCCACTTACTATTCTTCATAATAACTTATATTTTAGAGTGACTCATATAAGTTTTTGGCTATATTTCACCACACATTTTTTGCAGGGTATATCAGGAAAGAATAGACATAATTTTCTGTATGACTTATTTCAAGAGTTTCAATTCTCAAAGAGGGAAACCCCCTATCCCCCCCCAATGAGATCTCTGAAAATCCACCTCTAGTCATTGTAGTTGTGGGGCATCCCTGCTTGCTCTCTCATTCCCTTCTGATTCCAGGAAGGATAAAGACACCCAAAGAAGTTCCTCTTCTACCTGCCACCCACCTCCAGCTTACCGTGCCAGTTCCACAGGACCAGCCTGCAACTTTTCAGCATTGCTTCCCTGGAGTCCTTGACAGGCTAGTTCACGATGACTAAGTCCCGGAGCTGACTGCTCGCCTGAAGCCAGGGTCAGCCTGCTACATCTTTCAGCTTAAATGATCATAGCCTTATTTCCTGAAATGCTACGTTTTCTCTCACTCATATTGATAGAGTGGTCTCTAAGCCCATCACTGTACAAAGAGCACCTCTATTTTGTCTGGTGAAGGCTGTTGATACATTTAATTTTCTGAGCATATATAGAAACTATATATAGTAATTTTTATGATTACGTATATGGCTCTCTGCACAGCTCAGCGTTCTAAAAATAGCAATCTTTTAGGCCATTACATCCATCTGCATGTTGGCAGAGTGGCTTCGAAAGCAAGTCCAGATTTGGTGAGGAATGACCACAGAGAAGTCAGTTCCTTTGCAAACACCCTAAAATCCATGCAGGGTGCCAAGCAAGGGCTTTAATGTCACCATAATCTACTTCTCTCAGGGTGATTTGTCTATTTTAAGGCAGGTTAAAATTCTTCTTTGGCCCTGCAAATGCCAATGGTAGATAATTTCTGCATTTGTTTTAAAACATCCATAGCTATACTGCATACCACCATCAAGGGTTGATTGTTCTCATGAGAGTCTAAAACAAAATGGTGCTTCTTAAACTACCTCTGGCAAAAGACTACTTTTCTAAGGAAAATACAATCCATCAAAAGCTCATACTTATAAGAAAAAGTATTTTAAAATTAAGAGAGAAAAATATAAGCCCATATTAAAAAAACCAAAATTGTTCATGTCAGTTTTCCATAAGAGCTTTTTAAAAAGAATTAAAAAATATCTTTATTGCCAATAATTAGATACATTGTACGAGCAAATCTTGGGATGGTGCCCCTATTTCCTTCCTCTCTGACCCATCCCACTGGAGACCCTCCTCGGTGAGCATACTGCATCTGTCCATAGGGTAGGGGTTATGAACTGCACCAGAGCTAGCCAGTTGTTTTTTGCCTCCTTTGTATGTTGTTACTGAGTTGGGGGGCGATGTCTCTATTCTCCCCCACCATGGCTCTTACAATCTTTCCACCCCCTCTTCTGCTCAGTTCCCTGAGTCATGGTGGGTGAGTTTTAAGTCTGCTTTATTGTTGAGATCTTAAGTGTTTTTGGACTTCTGCTTTGGGTTGTGCTAGGTATCCTTGGTGTCTTTCTCCATGAGAGCTTTTAATGCATAATTTGAATTTTTCTGTCTTCCTTTGAGCAGTAGTGACAACAGCCCACACACCATGCTCTAAGCAGCTCTCATAGGCTAAGATCAAGAGTGTGAGGAAGAGTAATCCTGCATTTGGGGTGGTGAGTGGCAGAGGAAGACACTTGATCTTAATCTCTGGCCTCCATATACACATGAACACACATGTATGTGCACCCCTACACACATGTGCAAGGTCTTGCCTGAATCCTGACAGTTTAACTATGTGTCAACAAATTGCAGCTATTGCACAAATGTATGCAAAACAAAAGAGTGAAGATTTTCTCTCAAAGGAGACTTTGGTAAGGTAGACAAATAATTAGGTGTGGACAAAAAGATAAGCTGTGACTGTCCTTAATGAAACTCGATCCCTGAGCCTTGAGGCCCACTTGGAGCTGGGTCTTCCCATCTATACTCACCAGTTATCTCATTCTGCCAGCTGCAGTCAACCCAGATATTCTGGTCAAAGTCCAGCTTGAGTAATTTTCTCTGCCTATACAAAAGCTCCTCACCCCTGAAATTCTACTTCTTTTACCCTATGATGTCTATTTTCCCAAAGATGTTACTGTAAAGTTTGGGGGAAACTACTTAGCATGAAGATCAAGTTTGGACTGTCAGTTTCCACATGAAATGCTAGACCTGGTGGTGCAAGCCTATAGTCCTATCACGGGGAAAGCATTTAGGGGGAAGCTCCAGGGCTTATGAGTTAGCTACTCTAGCTCAGTAGGTGAGCTCTAGGTTAAGTGAGATACTTTGACCCAAAGAATAAAGTCTGAGTAATAGAGGAAAACACCTGATCTTAACCTCTGGTGCCCATGTGCACACACACATATAGAAATATACACAACACACACACACACACACACACACACACCACAAGCATGTGGCTTTGCTGATGCTCTTTTCCCCCACCTGTGGTCAACAACACTTTGATCTGTGCCATCAGTACCAGGCACTGGGCTCTGTCTCCTCCAAACCATTTGTAGAAAAACTTCCAGTGACATCAGAAAACTTCTCTGTTCTTTGCACTGGTGAGAAAGGATTTGGTTCCAAATGTTCTGCTTTCACAGAACTATTATTCCAGGATTTGTCTGACAAGAGTCATGACATCACATGATATTCTGGTGACAAGGCCATCTAGAGGGAGACATCTGATGATGAGAATTTCACCCTGAAGCACCCAGGTCTATCATTTTCCCCATGACAAATGCTGAACACAAATGATTCCTCTCTTTTTCATCTGCACTGCAAGACAGAGAGGCTGGTGGGAGAGGGGGCAAGTACTTTCTTGGAGAAGCCAAAAGAGGATTTGGACATTAGAGAAGCCATGGTGTGCTTTGGGTCCAGGATCGACAACTCTAGCAAGAAGGTTGGCATTGCTAGCTGTGGGCGACTTTAACACATCTGTGTTACCTTCACCACCAGACTTCTTCTTCTTGAGCTCAGAAGAGCTGCCTTCAATGCCGCCCACTCACAGCATTCTATGAGCTTTTGATTACAGTTCTTGGGGTCCTCAGTTCCCTCCATGGCTAGCTGAATTGCTGTTAAGTTTAAGATAGTGAATAAATACTAAAGAGAAAGAACAAAACAAGCTAGCACGTATGCAAATGTGTGTTTATTCCTTTATGAGGCTTACAAGCATAGCCTGAAGCAAACAACTGTTAGCAGTCAGAATGACACTTTTATCATTTTGCTGCTCATTGATTCAAAAGGCCATGGAAACACAGAACGGAGTCCTCTGTAAACAAGATGTGAATGTGAATAATTGCAGGGCCAGGAAAGGCACGATTAAAATGCATAGGTCTGGATGTCAGACTTTAGTTTGATTATAGCATTTTGAGGGACAGCATTATTACAGAGTCTTAAGAGACTTTTAAGAAAGTTTGGGGCATAAATCTATTTAAGGCTTCCACCCTTCTTGACAATTTTGGTGTTTCTATTCTTTACTTGTACAGTTGGTGTAAAAAGGGCTATAAAAGTAAAACTCCCTGAATATTCATTGAAAAATATAAATAGATTTTTAAGATATTTTTTCTGAATCTGGTTCCACATTGCTGTCATTCTTCTTACATAGTGTATCATATGTTGATGAAGGACCTGCACTATTCATCAGAACAAAGCTGGGGCTCTCCTGTTGGACATGTGAGGCCCACAGGATCTGGCCCTTTTAGTCATTCCAAGTTAGCTCTGATTCCTCTTCAGTGTGAACTTGCAAGGAGGTTCCACTCCAGAAAACCCTAACTGGCCTAGAGGCCCTCAGGCTTCCAAGGCGATTCCAGGTGGGGAAGTCCTTCTTCACTTTTGCTATTCTTTTAACCTGTCTTAAAACCTCAGCCTTGGGTAATTATTATTCTTTTTTGACACAAGGACTTACTTTGTTGCCCAAGCTGTTCTAGAACTCTTGATTTTTATGCCTTAGCCTCCTGAAAATGTAAAACTTAGGATTTCTGAACATTTGCATTTAAAATACCTGTTATTCAGCGTATCCAGCACATGTGGTAAAACTTTACTTAAATTAAGCTCAGTAAAAGTAGAACAGATTCATAGAGAGGAGACTCCAATACATTAAATATAAGATATGTGAGACTTACATGAAAATAATAAATAATCTTTATGTTTTTGCCCCAAATAAAAACCTCTGCAGCTGAGCCTTTGTTACTTGATTAGAACATCCAGGAGTAATGATTTCTTTCATTAAGAGCACACAGTTCTGAAGGGCAGATAGAACATATTTCTTGCATAACCTCATTTACCTAATACAAGGGGTTATAAAGCAGCTTCTTTGAGGAAGGAGAAGGACCATCTGGAATGCGGTGCCCACAGGGGTCTTTTGGCTAATGTAAATCAACTGAGACTGGAATATGGCTCCTTTTGAATAGAGCAGGGCTGGTAGTTTGTGATGCATGACTGCAGTCACTTGCATTCTGTGCATTTCGGAAAACTCCAAGGGGAGAGAATAGAACAGGGCAAGAAATGGGGATAGTTGGAAAGCTCCTCGTTATTAATTGGGGTTTCTGTCCAATGCCAAATGTTCACCCAGATTATTGAGCATCTCCTGTGTGAGGCTCTGTGCTAAGGGTTCCTTAATCCTTGCAACAAGCATGCTCAGTAGTTGCATTTTACAGCTAAGAAAACTGGGGCTCCCAAGGAATGTGGTAATGATCTCATAGGTGAAGTCAGGATTAAAGTATGAACTCAGGGCCAGTTCTCCTAAGAACTACACTGGATTACCTCCAACGCTATATTGATGGAAGAAAACCAGGTTTTGTTACACTTTCTTTCTATATGGTTGGCTGAGCTCTGGGTAAACTCTGCACAAATGGGCCAAACTTATGCTGAAAAGGCCAGAGCTCTAATGTGCCATTGTGCTAGGGTGGAAAGAGGCACCCTGGTCCGATTAGGACACTAAACCTACCATAAGCAGCTCTGAATCACTTTGCCAAGGAGGGATGTGGTGCAATTGCTTTCATATTATCCACAGTATTATTTGGTTGGGAATCCATAAGACAGATGACCAAAAAGAATGGACGTCAGAAAAGCTCTTGAGAAATAACCCTATCTTACAAAGACCAACCCAAACCAGGACAGAGAGAGTGGCCTCCATGACCTCACTGGAGAGACTTCTGGATTCTGGTGGAAGTAGACAACGATGTCAGATAGAAGCTGAGAACACGCAAGCATTCTTGGCTAAGGGACCACCTACAGCTAGTGAACTGGTGTTCATTTGAACATGCCTGTGTCTAGCGTGTCTCAATGAACTGTTAGGAAATGGCATATGTTTAAATGAACACATTCTCTCTTTTTCTGTCCTTATTAATTTCTCAAGTTAAAGAGCATCTTCAAGTATGGCTCAGGGGAATGGCACTGGAACTAATTAGACCAAATGCTGTGCTCATCTCATCCTGCTTGATGAGCTAGAGCAGATGAGTTCTCCCTGAGCTAGGGAGCACCGTCTGCATCGCATTCCAGCACTTCCAGACATTTGGGGAGATATACCAACAGAACTCCAAGTCTAATTATGTGTGCTGTACAGTCATTTTTACAGAATAATTTTTTTAAAAGCACAGGAGTGACGACAAGCACAACTTTTGGTCAGTTCCTTTAGGAAAATGATCTGTTAAAAATCAGCTGTTACAGCATTTTATAATAGGGAGACATAAGTTTTAAAATCCTTTTGTTTTTCGTGACTGTGTAGCTGCTTTTATAAGCAACCTTTTGCATTATGTATATGAACTAAAACTTGTTTTTATACCAGTGAGCTTGACATTTGTTTCTAATCAATTAATTCCTCAAACTACCGAAGGAATAAAGACTACACAATGTGCTCATGGAGCTTCACGGGGGCATTTTGGATAATTCATTCCTCTGAGGTCATAAGTGAGAACAACTGTAAAGCCCCTATTCTGTTATTCTGATGTCAGCTCAAACTATGGGCATCTTGTCTATGAAAAACAGATGATGGTCTCATGACCATTTCCACCTAGGCCTTCCTCTGAAGACACATGCTTCAGCGGGGTTCTTAAATGATTTTCATACTCCTTGGAATTTCAAGACATTTGCTTTCTTACTTTAGGGAGGATGTCCTCCATTAATTTAGATGATTCCATCAGTGGGCCAGAATCAATCACTCATAGGCCTAACTGTATGCTGGAATAAGTCCAGTTTAATTTGAATATAACCCAGAGGAAATGTTACCATTCAGGTATGCAAAATCACCAGTTTCCTAGATAATGCGGATGGTGAACCATATCTGGAACAGCACAGCACTGCCCCAGGTTCAACGGGAAACTTCAGCAAGCTTTATGATCAGTCCAGAAGATATGAGGCAGGCAGCAAGACCAGAAGAGCTCCCTGCTGTGAGAGAGTCAGAACATCCCTTAATGGAGATGCTATTTCTTAGAATTTTCAATGGAACCTTTTAATATTTGTACTTGTCTCTCCAAACAGAACTGTGTCAGCATTCCTAGCCCCTGGGTACTAAACACCAGTGAGAACCAAGGCAGTATAAAAACTAATGAAGAAATGTAACCTGAACAATAAATATGAAAAACAGAAGCTCAAAGTCATGCTGAATATGTAGAAGATAAACTGTGTGTGACAGTCAGATTCTCTGTGTTTTATTTGAACAGATAGGCCCCACATCACCTCTATGTCTACCAGCTTACTGGAGGATTATTATTCTGTGTCCCTCCCTACTACTTAGTATTGTGATGGTTCCAGTGCATACTAATCTCTCTCATGTATGCTAATTTATAATAATATGGATCCTTTTCCTTTGCTCTTGGAGCTATCACAAGAACTCTTTTCCCTTATTTGATACTATTTCTTTGTCAAGCACAAAGCCATTCTTCAAAGGGTCCTAAGCTAAAGAATGCAAGTGCTTTGAATGGGTTGAGAACACGGGATGCCGGGGAAGTCCAGATCCTTCCTCATAAGTGTGTATTTCTTTCTTTGGGATTGAGGGTTGACCCCAGGGAGATCTGCATGTTAGGCAAGTACTCCACCACTGACCTATATCGCCAGCACATATATCTTAGTATAAAAGTTTAATTTAAAAATCTGACCCAGAAGTTCTCTCCCAAAATACAACTCTAAAATGAGTCTGTATAGTCAGAAATGCATGCCTGCCTGTGCCTATGTGGAGGGGAAGAGGGCTCGGAATGGACCAGCTCTAAATCCGGGAGCATCGTTGGAAGGTAAAACAGAAGAAAAATATCTACATAGAATAAAAAGAAGGGGAAAGAATTAACATATTTTTAGATATGTTATTAGAAAGTGGGAAGCTCCGGACAAAATTTTCAAGGAAATGCATGGATTTAATAGGCTTTTTGACAGTAGCAAGGTAATTAGACACTGTTTACTACAGGAGGTAGAGATGTAAATGTAGTGTTATACTGCTTATAGCTTTTGCTAAAAGGGTGAGGTGCAGTTTAGGAGAAAATGTTAAAAGTAAATAATATGCTGCTTGGATTCATTTTTAGATCTTGGCTCTAATTAGGCTAATAGCATAGTTTTATAACATAAGAACATGATATTAAACTCATTCATGTTTCCCAAGAGATGTAAGGAAGTCTTATATTGCTGTCTCACTCATATCAGGTTGTGAAAACCCCTAACAGAGCCCCATTGACCATGGGATGAGTGTGCGTAGGGTAAAATGACTTTCACCAGCATTCATATATAATTTATTAAATGACCAGACATCTCTCTATCTGGAAGGCATAATATATCTCTGTGGAATTCTGAGAAATTCTCAAGGGGAATAATGGCTTCACTAGTGCTCTCACTTAACAGGTTTTAGCCTGAAGACATGAGCAGTGTATTGACAGGGATTCCTGGGAGATGTGTGGGATGCAGCAGACCAGCTAGGAAGAAATACCATCTAATTTAAATGCACCAGAGTCAATAGGTGTTTCTCATAAAACAGATAAAGTAAATGATTTTTTTAGGTAAGAAATCATTCACAGGCTGGAGAGATTGCTCAGCAGTTATGGCACTTGCCTGCAAAGCCTAACAACCAAGATTTGATTCCCTGGTACCCACATAAAGCCAGATGCACAAAGTGGCACATGCATTTAGCTTGTTTGCAGTGGCCCTGCCACCATATCCATATTCTCTCTCTCTTTATGACTCTTTCCTTCCTTCCTTTCTTCTTTCTTTCTCTCTTCCTTCTTTCTTTCTTTCTTTCTTTCTTTCTTTCTTTCTTTCTTTCTTTCCTTCCTTCCTTCCTTCCTTCCTTCCTTCCTTCCTTCCTTCCCTCCCTCCCTCCCTCCCTCTTCCTTCCTTCCTTCTTCTTCTTCTTCTTCTTCTTCTTTTTTTTTGAGGTAGGGTCTTGCTCTAGCCCAGGCTGACCTGGAATTTACTATGTAGTTTCTGGTGGCTTCAAACTCACAGCAATCCTCCTACCTCTGCCTCCCAAGTGCTGGGATTAAAGGTGCATACTACAATGCCCAGCCTGTCTGTATCTTTCGACATGCAAATAAATAAATATTTTTTAAAAGGAATAATTTTCAATGATAAGATAAGGAGGCATAAAGCAGCAGTTCTATGTTTCTAGAAAGCACCTAAACTCCATGAAGGCAGGGACTTTCAGTTTGTCCACTGCTATATCACAGATCTTCTATTAGTGTCTGAATCACACATGCATGAGCACTTCGGTAAAGATAAGCAGAATGAAGGCACAGAGATTGGTATGTTCTCAGCTCTCCATTGGAAATAGACAGTCAGACTCTATTGCTAAAGATGCCAGCGCTTTGTTTGCAGGATCTAGAGAAACCAAAATGAAACTGAGCTGTAAGACTCTTCCCTGATGGCCAAGCATGGCCCGTGCACTCAATTCACAGCAGCTATGGTTACCAGAACAAGACTGAGTTTGTCAACTGTCATGGATTGGAGGAGGCAGTTACGCTGGGGGAGGGAGAGATGTTTCCTCAGTGGTGTAGCCTCACCCGTGTTTATGTACTCAATCCTAATTGCACTCATTGGGTCATCAAGAAAGAAGACATGAAAGGAGAAGTGGACAAGTTGGGAAGAAGAAGGGAGTGGGAAATGGATGAAAGAGGGTTGTGGGTGAATATGATCAAAATACATTATGTATGACATTGTCAAAAAATAAAAATCCAGTATAGTAAATACAGTTATACACATATTAAAGAGAGAGGAGATAGAGAAAGAGAGAGCTTGGTATGGGTCAGAAAACTTGAGGATTTTGATGTAAGATTAAGAATGCAATGTCTAACCACCCGAGATTGATTCCCCAGTACCCACCAAAATCTGGATGCACAAAGTGGAACATGGGTCTGGAGTTGGTTTACATTGGCTAGAGGACTTGGTGCATCCATTCTCTCTCTCTCTCTCCATCTGCTTGTAAATAAATAAATTATATATATATATATATATATTTAAAAACTCTGGCATTTGTCTGTAGATGCTAAGGAGGACCACTGAAGTTTATTAAGGAGGGATGGATGGGATAAAGCCACAGACATAGGCCAGATCACATGGAGGCCGCTGTCATGATAAAAAGATTATAGACTAAGACACCAAATGTTCATGAGAAACCAGGGCCATGAAAGCTCATTTTTGAGAAGTAGACAGGGAAATAGATTCATTACTAGACTCTGAGCAGAAGCCACGAACTAGAGGAATATGGTGTATGGGAAACCAAAGGAATAACAATTCTGGCAGAAATGAGAAATACCTTTTGGCAAAGAGCAAGCAATTATTAACATAAGAACGAACCACTTTTCGGCATAGATGGGAGCAGAAACCAGACAGCAGCAGGTTAGAAGGTGCAAAACAGGTAAGGAAGTACAGATGTTAAGTGAAACCTGTTCCTCCAAAAATAGCTGTCTTTCACGATTCATGGAACAAGATGGGCTCTGCATAGACACATTCATAGATGCTCTCTCAAGAAAGTTGAGAATGAGAGAAAAGAGAACTATTATTAGAGTATAATGGAAAATCAAGGCACATGTCATGAAAAGAGTATAATGAAAAATCCTTCTTAAGGAATGGGATCAATGTGGGCACAGTGCCCAAAGAAAAAGGAAGTTATAAGCTTGTCCATGATCAAAAAGACACTGATGAAGTCGTGCATGGTGGACAGGAGGGATTTCCTTCTGAGTCACAGTGACCTTAGTGTCTGAATAGAGAACCCAAAAGTTCTCCTTTGAAACCAGAAAGGAAGAAGAAAAGATGGGTGTGTTGATTTATAGCCTTAATTTGAGGGATTATGTAGATTAGGTTAGCCTTCCAGCATGCCTTGAGGGAGTATCTTGATCAGATTAATTGTATGGAAGCTGTGGGACCCCATGAGCTGGGGTCCTGGAGTGAATAAAAAGGAGGAAGCCAGCTCAGTACTAGCACTCATCACTCTCTTCCTCACTGTGGACTCAATGTGACCAGCTACCATGCCTTCCCTCCCTCCCTTGATGGACTGTAACCTTGAGCTATTGCTTCTGATCAAGTATCTTGTCCTAGCAACAAGAGAGTGACTAATACACTATGGGCTATTTTATAAAGTAGGAGGAAGAGAGGAACTTACAAGTACTTGCAATGATGGCTTGTTGATTACTTAATTAATACATGTTCATGGTCATAGATATATTGATTTTGTTTAGTTTTTTTTGTACAGGAATGTAGATTTACATGCTAATTGGTAAATGAATTTAATAGGTACTCAAACCACTTTAAATTACTGGTATATAAGCTTTGGATAGTTTTTCAACACATGAAAAAAAAAATCTAAAATGTAAAATAGCCAACCCAAATTTATAGCCAGTTAACTGAAATGGATTCATTTGTACTTTCCTCAGTACATTTTATTTGAAATTTTAAGTGGAAGTGTTACTTTAGGTACAACTTTTTCCAATTTATCAGCAGAAGATGCTTTGTAACATAAAACTGTTTTTGACTAAAATGCATTATAATGTTCATTAAAACCCACTCTCCTGGAAATGTAAAACTGATTTATCTAATGCACTACAAAATTCTCTATAAATGTAGTAATGCTGTAAAATAATTTTGATTAGGAGGAGAGGCAAAATATAATACATTTTTGTTAAATTTTAGGGCAATTAGCATAACTTTCATTAACATGTATAATAACTGCAATTATTCTCATTTGCACTTTTTGGTAGAATTTATATTCATTAAAAGTCCATGGGTTGTATTCTGCAATATGAAAAAATGAATGTGACTCAATAATGCTTTATAGCAAGATAATCCAGTAAGCAATTTCATCTTTTTAATTCAACAAGTAAGAACCTATTACATGTAAGCACTATGATTCAACATTCTTCATGGCAAAATTTTTGGAGTTTACCATCTGGAAGTCTCTTGTACGTAACTTTAACTGCACATAGTTCACTTAAATTTCTGCTCTTATTCATAGCCAACTAGCACTTTAGAGGGAGGGCACAGTGTTGACATGCTCCATATACTTCTGAAAATATAACTTATTACATCACCCTGGCAGAAAGTATATAGGTTTTTTTTGTTGTTATATAAGTTTTAAGATTTATAGAACCAGGAGAATTTGAGACTTACTTGGCAAATTTTATTGTTACTTTTAGATTTGACCTTATAATATTTTCTTAAAAGCTTGATGAAAATCCACTACAACATGTGATTTTTCTCTCTATTGCAATTAACGATAACTTACATAAACTAAACATATTTACCTAAGGATGAACTTGATCATGTTCCCATCTTCTTAGAATTATTGACTAAAACCATTACTACTTCTTTTCTTTTTTTCTGTCTGACATTTTTCAAAATTCCCAATCCTGATACGTAGCACATAAGGTCAG
This sequence comes from Zapus hudsonius, assembly GCA_004024765.1. Taxonomy (NCBI): domain Eukaryota; kingdom Metazoa; phylum Chordata; class Mammalia; order Rodentia; family Dipodidae; genus Zapus; species Zapus hudsonius. Next base: position 28,103 of record PVHP010015490.1, read on the forward strand.
TAAACTCATCATCGAACTCAAGGAAAATAGTATTATGGATCCAAAGAGACCAGGACATAGGTTTATAGCAAATTTACAGACTATTCTTTACAACTCTTCTCTCCTGGGGGTCCATGAGTAACAAATGCACAATTACAGCTAAATGAGACTATAATTTAGAAAACCAGAGGTTGGTTTTAGATGATGTGGACACTGCAGATATTTAATTCTTTAGTGTAGAAACTGGGAGCTGGTATTCATAGACCTTCCATGACATGCTCAAAGTGACTAGGTAAATTTGCAGTACCTTGGGATTTTTATTCCAGTTAAATGAGGTTTTCATCACTGCATGTCAACAAGCCTGTATATATATGTATTCTTCGGAGGATATCATATGGCAAGAATTATAGCCATATAACTACCAGAGTTAGTGGGTCCCTTATATGACTGAGATGCTATGGTCTGTAATAAGAACTTACTTTGTCTACGGTCCCCAGCTTAGAACAACACTAACACATTTGTGGAATGAAGTAAGAGGAAGAAGAACGACAAAATCGGCAAAGGCTTTGTAGGGGACCAAAGAGGGCTGAAATTTGCTCAGGTCACGTTGGACGTCTAGATGGAAGAGTGTCAATGGACGAATAGTATTGTCCATTTCTGTGCACTCGGCTTCATCCCTTGACTCACACGTGCATCCTCCTGACTTGGTTTTGTGACTTTCTCTTTCTAATGCACAACAACACAATCATTAAAAAGATATATGCCAAGTTCTGAGGGATACGTCATCAATAAGGTAATAAATTGCTCTTTAGGGAAATTAGCTATTTTAAATTAGGCTTTTTAAAACCAGCAGTTTCTCTGAATTGGCATTTCTGTATATCTCTACTAGATCAATTATTTTCATTTATACTGGTGAATGTGGTGATTGCAAATTTTCACATGTACTTTCTTTGCATTTAAAATGGCCTCAAACTGATCAATGGTTTAAAAATGACATTAGGACTAAATCAGTAATTAACAGTTATGTCCCGTTGCACGCACACTGCATTTACAAACTGCAAACACTTCTGATGTCTATTTTTACACTTAAATTTAGTCATGGCCAAAAATACACCATTAAATCAAGGAAATGGATCAAGCCCTCTGTTTAACTGTCATGGAGGGTGGGGTAGAGCAAGGAATTCCATGGGTTAAAGAAAAGCTGCAGTTTAATAAGTACTTGAAGGTTAGGATAAGAAGTTGATTGTGAAAATTACTTTTCTCCAAGTCTCCTCATGAGGATGGATGTGACTTCCCTCCTCAAAAGCCCTACCTGTATGACATACAACGAAGTTCAACAGTTTTTCCCTGCAGAACTGACCATGGAACACCCTCTCCACTATAACTCTGGCAACGACAGGAATGCTGGCTCTCTTAGGGATAAATTGGTCTCACATGAATTGAAGGGCAGAAAATAACGAATCCAGGATAAGAAATTAATCAAAAGGAAGAAAATAAAGAGCAAAAATTCCCCCCCCAAAAAAAAATCCATGATAATGATAAAGGGGGAAGTTATAATCAACTTGACCCAAGTATATCTAAAGTCTACATAAGTATAATGACATCTCTCCAATGAGCCAATCAAGTCAAAAAAGAGAATAATTTTTTTCAGCTTACTTCAATAGTTGTTAACTCAAAGCATACGATCTTGCTAAAATTATTTCTAGATTTTCAGTCTTATTTTACTCAGTCCTTCCATCTTGAAATACTCTTCCTCGTAGAGTTGCAGGAGCCCTTATTTCTGCTTTATCTTTAGTCATGTTATTTTTGCATCTGTTGGTCACTCTAACACAGAGGCTCCCAGTCCTGAGCCCTCCAAATGCTTCTAATTTATTTCTAGGCACTCCCTAGGTGTTCCCTTTTTGGTCTCCAGGCATCCCTAGGTTTGGCAGCTATTTCTTCTTGGCTAAATGAAAGGTATTTCATGGCTCAGCAGTTAAAGGCATTTATTGCAAAGCCTGCAGGCCTGTGTTAGATTCCCCATGTAAAGCCAGACACACAAAATGGCAGGTGCATCTGGAGTTCATTTGCAGAGGCAGGAGGCCTTGGCATGTCTATACTCTCCTTCTCTCTCTGTCAAAAAAATAAATATTTTTTGAAAGTTATCTAGGCTTGACATACTCAAAAATAGGACTCGGATTCGCTTCCCAGTAGTCCATGGCTGTTGGTATCCAGCATATCCATTCAGTCTCCCTCCTCTTTCTCAGGCTTTCTTCTTTTTCATCCCTACTATGAATTTCACTATTTATGGTTTTATTTCTTTGAGGAGCTAAGTAGCTAGAGGCAGGTGCTTCATTTAGATGGCTGCCACATTTTCAACGCTGAGCACACAGTCAGCCCTCGACATACATCTATTAACTGAGTGAATAACTCCTGCCGAGTAAAGCAGAACCTATCGAAGCTTCTTACTTATCCCATAAAATCTGGGGGAACATCATTTAAAATTCACTAATATTATAGTCAAGAGCCTTAGGTTTGAGTTTTGTTTCTGCAACTTCTTAGTGGTGTACAAGTGTTCCCATCACCCCGGTTTCTCCCCCTAAAAGTCATCTTTATATGGGTTTTCTCTTTATATGCTTAGGATGGAGTATTTTGTCATTGATATGTGCTCAGAATTCATACACTTGGGAAGCCTAAAATCATCCATCTGTGTGCCTAGACATATATATATATATATCCAGTAGGCTTTACTCAAAGTTGAAGTCTGAGCCTAAATTTCTTTCTCCATGAAAGTGACAAGGAAAAGTGAGGATACTGAGTGAAATTTAGTACATATCTATGTTACCAATGGCAAAGAGCATATCTCAAAGGCCCCAAATAAATAATCACATTATAAAAATATTCTACCTCATGTTTTGATGTAGTGTTGTATTCTTATAGATCTGATGTTTAAGTCAAAGTCCAGACACTATGTGATGAATGTCAAAGGCAGAGAGTTTGCTCCAAGTGTGACCTCACACCATCCCCTGTTCCCTGCGGCAGCCACAGGAGCATTGCATGTCCCGGGCTCCATGGTTAGTGAGATGAATGGGGTCTAGGAGCGCGATGATGGAATATGGGAGGAAGTGGTGTCCATCCTTCTAGCTCTGCTTGCTGATGTCTCTCCCCCCCCCGCCCGCATTCTACTCTTTTCTCTTCATTTTAGCTGTGTGCTGGCTAGGGAATGCCTGGTGGGGGACACCAAGGAGCTAGGGTGTGGAGACCCATCAGACAGAAGTCTGGTTCCCTGAGCTATTTACCACATGGACAGGTTTGCCTAGGAGACCTGCTGCCCAGAAACACATGCTCTGGACATTATATGACTAAGGAACAGAAGTGTCCTGAGACTTTAAGGTACATTTGCAGCCAGGTACACTGCCTGGCATTACTCAGGATGCATGTTTATTACTAGGTTTATCATTTATGTTTTTATTTGCTGACATCCAGCAAAAGGTTGGATTATATACTATTAGATGTGGAATATCCATTATTATATTTTTCCAAACTACTCTGGATTTGTAACAGCCCCTGCTTTTCTTTGTCTCAAAAATATTTCACATTAGATTCTCGCTGCTAGTGTTTAAATTTGTTTGGTAGCTTACATCTGTTCTGATAATGTCTTCAGTCTTGTTTTGTTTTTGTGGTTATGGTGGCCTTTAAATCCTTGTATGGCTCTAAAAACTGGCTGCTTAAATATTGTTTTCCAAACAAATAGCAACATGACCCAAATACAAAATTATGTGGCGGTGAGGGGAATGAAAAAGTATAATGTGTGAAACTTACTCTCAAATGATTCTGAAACACACCATATACACACCCACAAAATGAATATGGAAAAATTAATGGAAATGTGGGTAAATGATGTATTTGCATTTTTATGTGAACTTGGAATTATTTATAAATGAGAATATATTTCAGAAAAAAACAGTACTATTAAAATGTCAATACTTGTTAGATACTCAACCTTTTCTGCACATAGTTTAAAATTGAGATAAACGTTTTTCTCTTATAACGTTTGAAATTTTGTGTGTGGGGATCTGTGGTGGAATGTGTGGTATATTTGTACTTGCATGTGCATGCGGAGGTGACGCTGGGTATCCTCCTCAGTCTTGTTTTGGTTTTTGAGACAAGGTCTCTTGCAGAACCTGGAACCCATGGATTCAGACCAGTCTGCCTCTGCAGCTCCGAGATGATGGGTGTGCTACTGTGCCTGATTTTTTTGGGTACTTTGGAACTGAACTGAAGTTCACATGCTTTGTGCTGCAAGCACTGTACTGACTGAGCCATCTTCCCAACTCTTGTGTTTTGAAATTTTGAAAATTTTTCTACATAAATACAACTCTCTTTGACTATCCCTTCAAATGCTTTTCTTCAAAGATCTGATGATTCCTTCCAAATATTCTGAGTTCTTTTTGTAAAAAAGAAAACAGTGCTTTATCTATCACTGTTAATTATTACTTGTTAGTATAAGAAAGGAATATACTTGTGAAAACTCCTGGGGATACATTTTCTATAAGTTGGAAGAAAATGTTTCAAAACCCAGTCAACTGCAATTTGTGAGAAGTAGAGGACTCTCTTGCAGTTTAATGTAAGTGACAGTAAAATACATGATATAGTTTGATGTTGGCGATCCCTCTGAAATTGTTCCACTCCAGATATCACACACAATCTATGTGGGCAATGACTTTAATGATTCCCTGTTTCACAGTAGGTTGAACATCAGCAATCAAATTATTTATAAATAAATTAGTATGTTTCTTGAATCATTAAAATAGAAAAACTATTAGCAAACCTAATTAAGAAAACAGTACTAATAAGAAATGAGAATAATAGAATAATTAGGTAAAGTGGAAATTAGAAGAAAATAGCATATCTGCTCTAATTTTATTAAAATATATCTGAAAACATGAATGACAAGAGAATTTTGTAGGATAAAAATATTATTATATATTATAATTATATATTATATATAAAAATATATTATAAAAACTATGCCCAAAAAGACAGAAACTCTAAAAGATCACTGTGGAAAAAATTAAATAAATTGTAAAAAATAAAAAAATAAAAAATAAATAAATTGTATAAGGGTACACTTCTTTTCATGAAACCAAACTAAACCAAACCAAACAAAAAAATAAATAAAACCCAGAACATCAGTGCTAGGTAATTTCAAATTTCATATCTTCATATCTTCAAGGAACAGAAAACCTGAATACTAAATTGCTCCACAGCAACGAAAGATATAGTATAGTCATGCTTTAATGACAAAGTGTAGCTAGGACTGTGAAATCTGACTAAAAATAAAAATTTCTGGCCAATATTATGTATCCCTTCCAGGAAATGTCAGGTCCAGGAGATAGAGGATAGGACTAGTTTTGTCACTTTTTCTTCTGAACAAAAACGAACTAAAAAAGGTGAAAGGACAGAAAAATTAAATATACATATATACACACTATTGTGCAGATAGATTATAAACTCTTTTTAATAATAGAAAAAGACTAAAACCAACAAAAATATCCATTAGAATGTATCTGATTAAATAGAATGAAAAATGAGACAGATGACTAAGATTATGTACATAATGCTCCAAAATAAATAATATATATATGATCCTCCAAAGTAAATTAAGTTAAAAAGGGAAAGGGCTATGTCATTAAACAAGTCTCAATATATTTAAAAGGGCTGCAATCTTATAAAACACACTTTATATAACAAAATTAATAGAAATCAACAACAGGAAAAAGCTGAGAAATTTAAACAAATGTGTGAAAAATAATACAATTCTGAATAGAAATTACAAGGAAAGTAAAATATCTTAAATTAAGCAAAAAGAGAAAATACAGCATTTCAAAATTTATGGAATTCAACTAAAGAAATATTTAGGATGAAGTTTATAGATTGAAATACTTTTATTAAGAAGAGAAATTGAATTCTTAATCTAAGCACTCACTCACCTCAGTAAGACAAAATGGGAAAAATAAATCAAGCAGAAAGTAGGAAAAAGAAGTTGTAAGGAGCAGAATTAAAGATATTGAAACAAACAAAAGCATCAAAAAGGAAAGAAAGAAAGAAAGAAAGAAAAGAAAACAGAACATTTTCCATCCATCCTCAACACAACGCAAGCTAACAGTGTCAGTAGCACACCATGGTCTGGTGGGGCTGTCTCAGGAATACAAAATCAGCCCAGCATCTAAAAGTCATGTCATACAATGCCATGTTAATATACTAAAGTACAAAACTACACTATAACTAAGTGCAGAAAACACTTCATGAAATCAAAAATCCATTGATCATTAAAATTTTAACCAAACTAAGAATAGATGGGGACTTTGTCAACTTGATAAAGAGCATAAAAACTCTACATGAAATTATGCTAAAGAATGTAAACCTAATGCTTTTTTCTTAAAATTTGCAACAAAATAAGGATATCTACTCATTTTGCTTTTATTTAGCATTTTATATTAGAAACTTTAGCTAGTGTAATAAGTCAAGGAAAACACATTACGGGAATGCCAATTGGAAAGGAAGAAATAAAAGTGAATCACTAGATAATTACTTTATAATAATATAACTATGTAGAAATTATGGGATATACGAAAGCCTTTGGTTCTAAAGAGAATCTAATAATGTAGTGTTGTGTATGATCAAAAACAAAATCTAATGTGTTTCATATATATAAGCAGCAAATAACCTAAAAGTGATGGTAATTCTATTTATAGTAACACCAAAAAACACTGAGGAATAAGTTTAACAAAAGAAGTCCAAGCTCTATACATTGAAGATTACAACTATTGTTTAGTGCATTAAGGAATGTACAAATAAATGGTGAGATATACACCACAGTTATGAATTGAAAAGTATGATGGCAAGTTAGGAAATTGTTCTATAAATTTAATGTAGCACCATATCTCAGCAGGCCTTTCATTTAACAAAATCATTAAGAAGGGCTGGAGAGATGGCTCAGTGGCTAAGGTACTTGCCTCCAGTGCCTAAGGCCCTGGGTTCAATTCCCCAGTACCCACATAAGCCAGACCCACAAGGTGGTGGCCCTGGTGCTTGCGTTCTCTCTCTCTCTCTTTCTCTCTTTCTCTTTCTCTTTCTTTGTATCTCTGCTTGAAAATGAATAAACAAAATATTTTAAAAAAAATCATTAAGAAGCCAGTCCTAAAATCGACTTCTTTGTAGATGCAAAGGACCTTAGCAAAATAGCAAAAACTATTTTGTAAGGGAGAAAAAATTTGTAAGGCTTATACTGTCTGATTTAAAGACTTAACAAAGCTACATTAAGCAAGGAAATGTGGTATTAATATTAGATACACAGACCAATAGAGTCTAGAAACAAACTTTTACATTTCTGCTAAGTAATTTTTATCCAAAGTACCAAAGTGATTCAATGAGAAGTAATGTTTTTTCCCCTGCCAGAAGATAGTGCTAGAACAATTGGATATATGGATGCCAAACATTATCTTAAATTGATACAGAGATTTAAATATAAATGCTAAAATTTGAGAACTTCCAGAAGAAAACAGGAAAAAACTTTATGACTTTGGGTTAAGTAAAGGTATAACATCAAAAGGATAATCCATGAAAAATAGGATAAATTTTACTTTATCAATATTTAAAACATCATTGCTTCAAAAGGCACCAAGAAGAGAATGAAAAGGCAAGCCACAGATCTGGAAAAATATTTACCCATCATCTATCTTAAACATCTATCTTCAAAAGGGCTTGTACTCTGAATATATAAAGAACGCTTATAATTTCTGATGAATAAGGCTGGGGATATAGCTCAGTGACAAAGTACTTGCGTAGCATGCAGTAAGCCCTAGGTTAAATCCCTAGCACACAAAAAATGACAGTCTAATTTACCAATGGGCAAAATATTTAATTAGACATATTACTAAACAGGTATATGAATAAACACATGAAATATGTAAGAAGATTAGAGATATGTAAAACAACACCACAGGAAGGTATTAGTAAGTATATACCCAATAAAATGACTATAATGAAAACCAGGCTCATTATACCAAATGTGGGAACCAGTGGGTGGAAACCTCATACATGGGGGGGGAATACACACTGCTACAGCCATTTGGAAGGCATTCTGATGATTTCCTAACAATTTGAAAATATATTTTTATGTATTCCTCGAACATGAAACATATGCACAAGCTCACACTTAAATCCAAATATTTATAGAAGCATCATTCATGTATGTCCAAAGATGAAAACAACTCAGATGTCTACCCACTGTGAACAACTATTCATATGCGTACCTGTTAAGCAATTCTCAACAGCATAATGCTAAGTAAAATACAAAGACAGTCTACAGGCAAAAGTTTGATCACCTGAAGAGTATGAGGGAGAATAGGGCAGCCTGGGAAAAAGCAGGCACACAATGTTTACAGAAAGGTACAAATTACAGCACTGTAAAGAAATATAGTATATATAATATAAATAAAGGCATACTATGCCATGCTTTAAAAAGAAATCATTTTATATGAAATGTTGAAATGTTTTCTATGAGCGATATAATGGGTACTCTACAGTGATTTTCATTTATACCATTTAATATCAAGAATCTGCTGCAAAAATTTGATTTTCAACTGAACATTATGAAGAGTTGGCTATTTAATTAAGAAAGCTTGTTTTAATCTTAAGCAATGAGAGAAGTTAAAAGCCATTGTCAGCATTTAGTTACCAAAATTCACATGTCACTTTATAACAATACCATAGGAAAGTTAAATATGTGACCATTTTGCTACATTAATTTCTCCTTTTTAATGTGGACACACACACATATACAGTGTTGCTCACAAATGCATAGTATTTGTTGAATCAACAACATAATTCTTCCTGGAAGGAAAACTACTTGCATCGGGGCCCACACAAGCCATACACGATATTTCTCCTTCAGTTTGGTGTCTTTCACTTGCATTTTAAACCAGCAGAGTTTTCATGCTGTTTGGAGTGCGCTGAATGTGCAGTCACATATGTCTGTCACACATGTGCTCTTCATGCATGAGTGCCTCACAGTGCAGCTCCTTCTATCCCATCTCTGCTGAAGCTTCCCGGTCACTTTAGACACAGCAGATATGTAAATGTGTCATGCACCTGCTGTGGGTCACCCAATACTAAGAACATTACTGTCAGGGTACCTCACTGTAACAATC
>PVHP010015491.1:0-37398 GCA_004024765.1 Zapus hudsonius
GAGAGAGAGAGAGAGAGAGAGAGAGAGAGAGAGAGAGAGAGAGGCAGATAGAGAGAGAATGGGCACACCATGGCCTCTAGTCACTGCAAATAAACTCCAGATGCATGTACCACCTTGTACATCAGGCTTTAATGGGCACTAGGGAATTGAACCCAGGTCCTTAGGTTTTGCAGGCAATCACCTTAACCCCTGAGCCATCTCTCTAGCCCTACAGCAAGTTTTTAAAAGTTTATTTTCTACCTAGGCATGATGGTACACACTTGGGAGGCTGGAGGAGAAAGATTGGGAATTTGAAGCCAGCCTGGGCTATATAATGAAACTCTGTCTAAAAATAAATAAATAAAGTTTATTTTAGCCAGGTGTGGTAGTTCACAACTATAATTCCAGCTGAGGTAGGAGGATCATTGTGAGCTCAAGGCCAGCCTGAGCTACAGTGTGAGTTCCAGGTCAGCCTGGGCTTGAGTAAGTCCCTGCCTCAAAAAAAAAATTGGGGGCTGGAGAGATGACTCGGCAGTTAAGGCACTTGCCTCCAGTGCCTAAAGCCCCCGGTTCAATTCCCCAGGACCCACATGGGCCAGACCCACAAGGTGGTGGCCCTGGTGTTCTCTGTCTCTCTGTCTCTGTCTCTCTCTCTCTGCTTGAAATTGAATAAATAAAATATTTTTTAAAAATTTATTTCCTAGGCATACCAAGAAGCCCAAAACCCACTTCTTGGTTCTAAATACCACTTATCACTAAAATTAATCATGGCATCTTGGCAAAATCGTAAATTCCAGACCTAAAGTAAGAAGAGTGTAAGCTAAGCCTAAAATGTCTTGTACCAGAAAAAAAAGAACTCAAAGACTTGTTGGGGCCATTTCAAAAGGGTACAGACTCCCACTGGCAATAAATCAGAAAAATAACAGAAAAAAGAATATAGCCTAAGTACAGAAAGGAGCTGAGTCCATAGTAATGCTGAAGGAATAACAACTGGAAAACCATACTGCAATCTCACATGTAGTAATTGAGGCCAGAAAAGAAACATGAAGAACTATTAAAATAAGTGATTATAAGAACAGAATATTTATCCCATCCAGACTCTATCCCCAGAAACCTACTGCTAAGAAGGGAAATGACAGGTCCATGATGAACAGATCTGAACACTAAAAAGTTTACTGAACTTTTAAAAAAATAATTTTATTTACTTGCAAGCAGAGAGAGACAGAGGCAGAGACAGAGAAAGACAGAAAGAGAGAAAAATAAAGAAGAGACAGAGAGAATGGGCACAATAGGGCCTCTAGTTGCTGCAAGTAGACTCCAGATGCATGCACTACTTTGTGCATCTGGGTATATATGGGTATTGGGGACTAGAACTTGGTCGTTTGGCTTTGCAGGCAAGTTCTTTAACTGCTGAGCTATCTCTCCAGCCCTATCATTTATCGAACTTTAACAATGTCAGTAATAAAAAATATAGTATTTTGAGCCGGGTGTGGTAGCGCACGCCTTTAATCCCAGCACTCGGGAGGCAGAGGTAGGATTGCCATGAGTTTGAGGCCACCCTGAGACTACATTGTGAATTCCAGGTCAGACTAGACTAGAGGGAGACCCTACCTCAAAAAAAAAAAAAAAAATCACCAGACTGAAAAATGTTAAGATTTTACGTTGAAGATTTCTTTTTTTAAAAAAATATTTTATTTATTCATTTTTCAAGCGGAGAAAGAGAGAGAGAAAGAGAGAGGGAGGGAGGGAGAGCGCACACCAGGGCCACCATCTTGTGGGTCTGGCTTATGTGGGTACTGGGGAATTGAACCAGGGGCCTTAGGCACTGGAGGCAAGTGCCTTAACCGCTGAGCCATCTCTCCAGCCCGTTTTTTTTTGTTGTTGTTGTTTGTTTGTTTTGTTTTTGTTTTTCGAGGTAGGGTCTCATTCTAGCCCAGGCTGACCTGGAATTCACTGGAGTCTCAGGCTGGCCTCGAACTCACAGAGATTTTCCTACCTCTGCCTCCCGAGTACTGGGATTAAAGGTGTATATCACCCCACTTGGCTAGGATTTAAGTATGAGTTTGTAAGCTGGTGTACACTGGCAGGAACAATCCAGAAAATAAAAATCAAAACATCATTATCCCTAGGAGCTAGGGCAGAGCACCTGTATCTTCTCCCTCCTGACTTTTGTTATAAAGTACTGAATATTCATATTCAGTGTACCTTATCTGTCCAGTGGCTACTCCTCCACAACTTGAACTCCACCCGATCTGGGACCACGTCACACACATACCTGGCTTCCAGATAAGATATAGTTATGTGTTGATTTTTTAGACCAACAGGTCTCAAAAGTGAATTCTTCTAGAATAAGCATTAGCACACTGTAACCTGTCAACTAGATCCAGCCCCACAGCATTTGTGAATATGGTCCTATTGGACACTGCCACCCAAGTTCATCTTAAACGATCTGTGGACATTCTCCTGCTGCCACAGTGAAGGCAAGCAATTACATGGTCAGCATAGCTTAAAATATTACTGTGCGTTGGGGGTGTAGTGCAGTGGTAGAGTGCTTGCTTAGCAGGCACAGAGCCCTAGCTGGGTTCAATCTCTTGTACCAGTTCCTTTTTTTTTAAAACCAATCTGGCCATTATAGTAAATGCTGGTCAATTCCAGTTCCAAATATTACAAGAGAATTTTTCAAGGGTGCGAATGATCGAGCCTCAAGGTCAACCTGTGCTGTGAGAATTAACAATGGGAAAGAACTGTGGAAATACTTCTTACAGACCTTACAAATAACTTTTCTAAGAATATTTCTTTCTTTTTTTTTTTTTTTTTCCTTTTTTGGTTTGGTTTTTCAAAGTAGAGTCATGCTCTAGCCCAGGCTGGCCTGGAATTCACTATGTAGTCTCAGAGTGGCATCAAACTCACAGTCATGCTCCTTACATGCCTCCCAAGTGCTGGGATTAAAGGTGTGTACCACCACACCCGGCTCCTAAGAATATTTCTGTGAGATGCTTTTTTTTTCTGCTAAGTTTCTGTCTCGTAACTTGCCTTGAAATTAATTTTACAACCAAGCATCTAGCTTGTTTAAAATAATGTAATCAGGTTTTCTCTGCCTCAGTTTATCTTTGCTTTGAACAGCACAATGATCAACATTGATGAGGGATGTTAAGAGATGTTACCTATTCTTTTTTTTTTTGTTTGTTTGTTTTTTCGAGGTAGGGTCTCGCTCTAGTCCAGGCTGACCTGGAATTCACTATGTTCTCAGGGTGGCCTTGAACTCATGGCAATCCTCCTACCTCTGCCTCCTGAGTGCTGGGATTAAAGGCGTGCACCACCACACCCGGCGCTACCTATTCTTAGGCTATGCTCTTTGCCCAACTTTCCTCAGTGGTTGATTATATTCCTGAACAATGTGTGTATGGGTGAGCTATACTGTCACTGAAAAAATTGGACGTTTAAAAGTAGCAAACTGGGGGTTGGAGGGATAGCTCAGCGACTAAGGTACTTGCTTGCAAGGCCTGATGGCCTGGGTTCAATTTCCCAGTACCCATGGAAAGCCAGATGCACAAAGTGGCAATTGTGTCTGAAGTTCATTTGCAGTGGTAGGAAACCCTGTTATTCTCATTCTCTCTTTCTCTCTCTCTCTCCTTCCCAGCAAATAAATACTTTTTTTTTAAAGTAGCAAATTGTCCACAGAAATATCAAAATCAACAGGTGGGTTTAGTGTGTGATTGCATTTGTGAATGGTGTGTGAGGGTGTGTGCTCTGCAATAACAATATCTACCAGCTCATACCACTAAATCCCTTCCTTTAACAAATGTTTAAAGAAATATTTAGAGTCAAAGTTCCTTGTTCCTTGCTCATATAATACTGATTTCTCACTCACACGTGGCTTGTCCTTTGCCTATGTAATACTAATTCCTCATGTATTGCTATTCAATAAAACACCAGTGAGGACTTTTTAGCAGAAGCAAAAGCTGCAGCAGGGACATCAGAACCAGCAGGTTCACTCTTGATTTCAATGAACCCATTTCCCCTTCTTTCAGGCTCTGCTCTAAGCAGCAGCTAGGAATCAGTTTCCATAATTCCAGGATAGTTCCCCAACCAAAAATTCTGGGTGTGGGCCCAGCAGTCTGTGTTCCCACAAGACCTATAGGAGACGGGTATACACTGCAGCTAAAGAATCACTCTTCTGAGTCCGATGTACATGACTGGTGAAGTGAATAATTATTCTAAGTCACTTGCATTCTCATGCAAGAACCAAACAAGCACATAGACAAGATAATTATAGGTTATCATAATTAAAACACTGAGAGTCATCTAGGATGAGCTGAGGTAGGACAAATAACAGAGGAGCGGAGATCTGGAAGGAGAGATAAGCATAGTGGAAATGACTGCAGTCGTCAGGAAGTGCAAGTGTCCTGAGGTGGGAACAAACAGCCAGCCTGTCTACACTGTGGTAGTGTTAAGATACCAACTGAGAGAAGTGGGCCCCTAGTCAAGACATGTACAGCCTTGTCAACAGTGGTAAGATTCTGATCTGTAAAAAGCCCCCGAGGCTGCTTACTGGATGTGAGTTATGTTTTGAAAAGATGATTCTAGTTACTACACAGACCATGGATTGCAGGGCTCAAGAATAGAAGAGACAAGTCCTCTAGGTGAGAGATGACAGTGACACAGGTAGGGTCTCTTAAACATGAGAAGTCACCATGCTGAGTTTTCTGAATAGGTAGTTTTTGACATCAGAAGCCTGGCGCCAAATGGCAAGCTGTAATAAGCAAGCAGTAGCTGGAAGGGAGATAGCCAGGTCCCAAGTGACACTCAGTTCTTATCAATTCCTCAAGTTGCTCCTTACCACCAGCAGCACTGTGTGGCGGCGAGAACTCTCCATTCCCTGAAGGTACCACATCTTTTCTATGACCACAACAGCTCCTATTTTCTTCCACCCTTGAGCCTCCCTCTTTGTACTGTTGAGAGAGGCACTTTCTCATTTGATTCAAGAAGCAGCTTTCCAACGGGCACGCTTGGTTGGTTCTAACTTGTTGCTCTACAACCTATTTTCCATGCTTTGGCTACAGTGAGCTTTCTAAATGGTGGACTTTGTCTCAAATCTTCAGCAGATCACCCAAGTCTATGTTTCTCTGATACTGACCTGCTTCCTTCCTTCCCTTGCTCTCTTCACTTTGGAAAACTCTGTTCTTGACTCAGGGCTTCTCCCCTCCGCAAACTTTTCCCCATTCTTTTTGAATGTGACACTCATGACTATCTATAACTGCCTATTTCATACTATGCTAGGATTATTCGTCTCCCTAGAAATGATAGGGTGTTTGCAACATTTCCACCAGTTTCTCCCATAGCAGAGAAATAAAAAGTACCAGAAAGGAAGGATATGAGACCTGACACAAACCAATTAAAACATAACAGTTAAAGCACATCATATATTAAAAACTTGTGCATATGTTGTATTCTACTCCACAATACATGACTATTATTTGTCAATATAAAAAATGTCAGGTCCAAATTTTCAATAAGACTAATGGTCCCGGCCCTCAAGAAAAAACATTCTGGGGTTGGAGAGATGGCTCAACAGTTAAGGCGTTCAAAGCCTGCAAAGCCTAACTACCTGGGTTCAATTCCCCAGTACCCACATAAGGCCAGATGCATAAAGTGACACATGTATCTAGAGTTCATTTGCAGTGGCTAGAGACCCTGGTGTGTCCATTTCTCTCTGTCTCTCTCCTCTCTCTGCTTGCAAATAAATAAAAGTATTTTTTAAAAAGAAAATAAGAAAAACAAAAAGCCAGGTGTGGTGGTGCATGCCTTTAATCCCAGTACTCGGGAGGCAGAGGTAGGAGGAGTACCATGAGTTCAAGGCCAGCCTGAGAGAAACTACATAGTGAATTCCAGGTCAGCCTGGGCTAGAGCAAGACCCTACCTTGAAAAACCAAAAAAATTAATTAATTAATTAATTAATTAATTAATTAATTAATAAAGAAAAATATTCTGGGCTGGGGAGATGGCTTAGCTATTAAAGGTATTTGTTTGCAAAGTCTGCTGGCCTGGGTTTGATTCCCTAGTACCCATGTACTAGAATCACATGTTACCCAGAATCACAAAGTGGCACATGCATCTGGAGTTCATCTGCAGTAGTCAAATACCTGCATACCCATACTCTCTGCTTGCAAAAAAGATAAATAAATAAAAAGAAAATCTGCTTTGTCCTGTTTCCTCTTTAATGGATTACCAATAATCTGGGTGGAAAAAGCAAAGATTAAAAGGGAGAGGGCTGGAGAGTTGGCTCAGTGGTTAAGGCACTTGCCTTCAGTGCCTAAGGCCCGGGGTTCAATTCCCCAGGACCCACATAAGCCAGACCCACAAGGTGGTGGCCCTGGTGTGTTCTCTCTCTCTCTCTCTCTCTCTCTCTCTCTCTTTCTCTGTCTCTCATCTCTCTGCTTGAAAAATGAATAAATAAAATATTTTTAAAAGGGAGAAAAATATACAGTTATTCAAGTATTTTACACAGATAGTTTCTCTCTATATAAAGGGAAGTATAACTTATCATTTAAGAGAACTTCAAATCTTGACTATGTAACGAAAAAAATATAAATCAAAAGCAGCTTAACATAAACTAAATATAGTAAATGTTATTCTTACTCATTTTATATGAGAAATGTAGCATAAGGAATGACTTAAAGATCCCATATAGGGCTGGAGAGATGGCTCAGCGGTTAAGGCACTTGCCTCCAGTGCCTAAGGCCCTGGGTTCAATTCCCCAGGTCCCACATAAGCCAGATCCACAAGGTGGTGGCCCTGGTGCGCTCTCTCTCTCTCTCTCTCTCTCTCTCTCTCTCTGCTTGAAAATGAATAAATAAAATTATTTAAAAAAAAAGACTCCATATAAGAAAGAATCCTCTTTTCTAATTAATTATTTAATTTGTGTGTGTGGGTATACACTCCAGGGTCTCTTCTACTGTGAAGAAAACACCAAATGCTTGCACTTTTTTTTTTTTGCACTGACTTTATATGAAGAGCTAGGGAATTAAACTCAAGCCAGCAGACTTTGCAAGCAAGTACCTTTAACCAAAGGGCCATCTTCTTAGCTCTTCTCTTTCCCTCCCTCCCTTCCTGTGTGTGGTGTGTGTATGTGTCTGTCACTGGAGATGGAATCTAGGGCCTTTTGCATGTGAGGCAGGTGCTAGCATATTACTAAACTGCAACTTCTAGCCCAGAATTTTATAAAATAGAAAATGACAACAAATTCAAAAGCTTCAAAATTAATCAAGTCCATGAAAAAAAATTTTGGGGGGGGGCAGGAGATGGCTCAGCGGTTAAGGCACTTGCCTCCAGTGCCTAAGGCCCCTGGTTCAATTCCCCAGTACCCACATAAGCCAGACCCACAAGGTAGTGGCCCTGGTGTGCTCTCTCTCGCTCTCTCTGTATCTCTCTGCTTGAAAATGAATAAATAAGCCAGGCGTGGTGGCGCACGCCTTTAATCCCAGCACCTGGGAGGCAGAGGTAGGAGGATTGTCATGAGTTCAAGGCCACCCTGAGACTACATAGTGAATTCCAGGTCAGCCTGGGCTAGAGCGAGACCCTACCTCAAAAAAAAAAAAAAAAAAAAAGAATAAAATATTTAAAAAAAGAAGAAGCTTGCATTAAAAAAATTTTTTTTTGATCTTTTAAGGGAGTGTCTTACACTAGCCCAGGCTGATCTGGCACACACTCTATAGTCCCAGGCTGGCCTCAAAGTCACAGCCATCATCTTACCTTTTGAGTGCTGCAATTAAAGGTGTGCACCACCACACCTGGCTAAGAAATATTTTTATATGGTATACAACCATCTTCAAATGAACAAGTAATAAATGAAAGTCAAAAGCAAGTTTAATTTGCATTACCTTATTTCATTTTCTCCTTCTCCCACAAAGAGAGAAATAAAACTTAAAAGAAATCACAATCTTAAAAGTGAGGATTTCAACTTTTATTGAATGAGGACTTTACTTTTTAACATTACAAACTACCTCTCCCTTTCTAAAAAGGCAGACCTTACACTCAAGGACAATATTCAAGCATTGTTTTAAGAAATAGAGGGAAAAAATCCACAGTGCATTAACAAGATTCACAATTTCTGATTATAGTAATATTAGGAGAAAAACCAAAACATTCACAACCTAAAGTTGTCCAAACTAAGCATATCTACAGCAAATTTTAAAATATGGAGAAGATGACATGAACTTAAAATTGCTTATTTTGGCGCTAACACATGTTTGCTTTGCATTACACCTAAGAGGACTTCTTCATTAAGGTACACCAGACCACAGACAACTTATTCTCCCAATCTTTTGCACAAATATTAAGGCAAGTCAGCAAAGGACCAGTAAGGCATCAGGTAGAGCAGCTGACTGTTGGAAGCCCACGTAACTTCCTAGTCTGATGGAATTTTAAAAACTCAGGCACTAATGTGACAAACTCATTGTTTTGTTTTGAGCATCCTATACCTAAAACACTAAAGGTCATACTTCAAGTCATTTCAATGTTATAAACAATTCCAAGCCATTATGTTGCCAATCAAAGAAGAAATAACTGGCTGTCCTAGAAAAAATTATAAAGAAATAAAAGAAATATGCTTTGGTTTAGAGTTATTGAACAGAATGTCTTAACTCTTCACAAAATAGCATTCTGGTTTATAAAATTACTCCAATTAATTAGGACTACTTTATATTCCCATTAATGTCAGACCATTATATAATTTCACCAGAATAAGCACTTTTTTCATTTAACTATGGTAACACCTAGGAATATTTCCATAATATAACAAAGCTTTGATAAATACCATTTCTCTTTCATTTGGAGTATTTAAGCTTAGAAACACCACCAGATTTAAAAATAAGCTCAGCCTAGTGGTATAGACCAAATAGTCTTAGTAATTTGGGAAGCTGAGGCAGAAGGATCTCAAATTTGAAGCTAGGCAATAGTGAGACCTCATCTCAAAGAAAAATTAAAGAGTAGTAAGGGCTCACAAAACATGGAACTATATACCTGTGTGATGAGAAATTCAATGAAGTAATTTTGTTTAGTTTTCTAAGATAAGCATCTGCTCTGAAATGCATGAAAGGATATCTCTAGCAGTCAATCTAATGATAAATTTCTTTCCTGGTTATCTGTGAAATAAAGGGCCCCTTTGAATGTCTAAATATTTCACAACATGAGGATACCTAGATCAGCAGATGAAATACAAATGTAGTATTTTGGAATATATAAAAAAAAAAAGAAAGGAATATCCACGTGGGCACAGTCTTTACCAAAGACCCTATTTGTATATGAATTCTTCAGTCTAGTGTCACCTAATCGCCAATGTGGAGTAACTCCCTTCCTCTATCAGAAAAGGGGAGAATTTGTCTTACAGCCACTAAAAAATAAAAATGCACAGACCTAGCCTTGTGCTATCTGAAGTTAAGGAAACAAGAGTCCACTTTTTGTTATAGAGTTAGAACCTAAATAACAATTATTTTTATTACTAGAAAATAAATCTGTCAAGAAAGAATAGTATAATTATGTCTAAAGAGGAAGGAAGGACAACCGTGTGTTTACACAGATGCACTGAAGTGATGTGAAGTAGCCTACCAAGTACATTCAATGAAGTCAACACACGGCAAGCATCATTCACCCATGTCTAATCTGCCATAAAAATCTCCACTAAAGATGGGAACTGTTCTAACTATGAAAGCAAAAACAAAATAAAACAAGACAAAAAACCTCCAAAAGTTCTCTTTTTTAAGGAAAAAAAGTTAGCTATAAGCAACCTTCTGTGTGTTAAGAAAGCACTTTCTTAGAAGCAAAGAAAAAAATACTACAATTAAAAATAATGTGTTCTAGTAAAGCATTGTGTCCACAAGCAAGGAAAGAAACAACCACACAATCATAAACTTAAATGCTTCCTTGAGTGGTATCACCATCTTGGCTGAGTTGGAACCATTTGGAAGACAAGCACTTGGCAAATTAGTCAGTGTGGCTTCAACGCCGTGAAGTCAGGCAATCTCTGGCTCTTCATTCTGCTTCTTAGAAAAGCTCAAGAGATGAAGGACGTAGAAAACTATTCTTTTCTTCTCATTAAAATCCACCTGTTTCTGGAGGATTTTCCACCAAGATAAACTGCAAGCACACTATGTTGAAATGAGGTATTATAGTAACTGTTCATCAGGGACTTCTTTCCTTGCTTGAGTATCTGTGAGAATTATTACTGTTGACCAAAGAATAGCTTACTATAGATCATCTCTTTACTCCAGACCTGACCAAAGTTAATTTTCATTTTTTAAATCTCATCAACTACTGGAAAGAAGCAATAAAGATCATTTATTTTAGCCTTCTCCAGTGTCCTATCTTTTCCTTCTCTCATCAAACAATGTCCTTACAAACTTAAAAACATTGCTCAAAGCACTCCAATTTTTTGCTGGTATTTCTGTTGGCACAATTTTAGTGAATATGTATGTGTGTATAAGAAATGGTACATTAAACTTCAAAATGCAAATCATAAACAGAAACCCAGACATATAACCAATTTAAAGATTTTGGAATTATGACAAATTTCATGCATATTGACACATTTTTTAAAAAACTATAGAATCAGTTCTATGTAAAATAAAGAATAAGATGATACAGAAAATGCACAGCTGTGTGTGTAAAACAAAATATGTCTGAAGACACTTAACTTGGGCTTATGAAACTCCAATTATATTTAATGAAAAGAAAACATGGATGAGAAGTTCAAAGCTATGTCCACACAGTTGTACACTATTTTTAAAATAATTTCTAACATTTATGGGGAATAAGAGGCATTTATTCTACATATCAAATTCCCCCTTTGAGTGTCTGTATAAAGCAAGAGTCAGGTCTTTTTAGGTATCAGATCAATTTCCAAGTACTACAACACATAATAAACTTACACCAAAAGAAGTCAGTGTAAGTATATTAACCAAAAGGAGAAGAAAAATCTCAGAAAAATAAAGAGGCCTCAATGTTTTATCCAAAATTCCAACAACTGCTCACTTAAGATACACAAGCAAAGGGGAGGTGTTGGAACATTCACCAGTGTTTTATATTTTAACAATAAAAAAGTTAATTTGTAGAAACATGACATTAAAATCATAATGTATATAGTAGGCACCAACTCAAGCCATTAACACTGCCTGTTTCCTCAAACACTCTGATTTCAAGTTTATCCAGTATTTTGCTTATACTGTAGTTTCTCGACCAGCTTTGAGATTGGGTGCTGAGAACTGTCTCCTCATCCTTGGAGGTGTCACAAACTGGCTACAGTGGTTGGACTTGTCAATCTGCTTCTGACCAGAATTGGCTGTACCGCCCTCTAGCTGACCTCCAGTGTTATAATTACAGTAAGACTGCCGGTGCTGGTGAATATGGCGCTTGGCCTGGAAAGTCTGCAGATAAGCGGTGGGGTGACCACTGTGTGAGTTTAATGACTCTGAGGAGGCAGTTGCCTGGCAGCGCACACTTTTTGATTGGCCATTATTGAGAGAATTGCTTCTCCAACGTAGCTGAGGTGGTTGTGGTTGATGAATATGCTGCTTGCTCACTTGGATGTGATCTTGACTTCTTATGCCCTGAGAGCCCCATGGTAACTGGGGATCCTTAGAAGCTGCTCTACCCCCCTTTTCTTGGCTTTCCTCTTTCTTTCCTTTCTTTCCTTCTTCATCTTTTGGAATTCTAAGCTCAATAACCTCATCTTCTGTGATAATGATATGTGTCCCAGGGCTCCAAGAGTTTCTGTGTTTGGGGTTGCTCTTAAAGGGAAAGCGGGGCTTCCGGTTCTCAGGAGGGATGAACCTATGAGGTACATTCTGCCGACGAAGCTGCTTCGTTATCTCCTGCTGTTGCAAGTTCTTAAACCGAATTTGCTCCTGTCTCATCCAACGTAAGCGTCCACGTCTAAAAGCTGGATCCCCATTCATCAGCTGGGAAACACGCTCTTCTTTGTCAAGTTCTCCACTATCTCCTTTACGGACATCATTCTCAAAGGTGCCATTAACCCCAGCACCATCAGGCTCCTTCAGTTTGTGAGTTCCTTGACCTTTCTGTTCCTGAGATCCAATCAGTGGCAAGACTTTCTCCATTTTAAGCATTTTATTTCTTAAGACTTTGATCTCTTCATCTTTCATATTATTTTGTTTTTTGACTTCTTGCAAAATATCCTCCAGCTTGTCTATGTGTACCTTGAGGTCATCTACATCTGTCCCACCTTTACTCGTAGCCATCATGTCTTCAATCTTCTCATCCCCGACACCAACAGTGTCCCAGACATCCCTGGCCACTGCCCTCCAGGAGTCTCGCTCATTGGGATCTTTCTTCCCATACATAGCACAAAGCTCTTTCATCTTAACAATGGCTAATGCTTCGATCTCCTGCCGACTATGCCTGAAGTCATTGAGAGCAACCTCATAGCAAATCTCTTTAACAGCCTGAATCTTCAGGTCTGAGATGGTGACCCACTTGGAGTCTTTACTCAGACGCCTTCTTTGAGGGATCTGATACATTTTAATTGGTTCTCGTTTCTTTCCACTGCTGGGGAGGCCACATTTTTTAACAATGGTTTGCAACTTGCTGGGAGGTAGCTTTTCTCTCAAAGAAGTAATCAGTTTCCAGCTCTCTTCACAGGACCTCTTGTCAGAATCATCCCCGCTATCAGAATCCGCGTCCTTTGGGAAAACAAAATAAAAAAATGGCCCCAAAATAACCAAAATTAAAATGTAAAAAATGAAAATCAAATTGAAGAAAAAGCAAGCCAAAAGACCTTAAGCAAATTAAAAACAAAAAAAAGACTCTAAAAACAAAAAAGCCCCAAACTTGAAAACAAAAATCAAACCCAAGATAATGTGGAAGTATATTAAGAAATATGCATATGTCAATTACTAGCAATATAAAGATTTATTTATTATTGCTAATTAAAATTTCCACTTTTGGGTTAAGTGATGAAATAAATATGCAACCAAATTAGTTGGAGGGCTGAGCCACATAGTCTCTCACTCTAGAGCCTTAAGAAGTTAGCACTCTAGTGTGAGATAACATCTCCACTGTCTCAAGAAAGTCAAGTAAAACCTACAGCCCCACACATGCTAGAAACCCATGCAGCCACTTCCCCACATTTGCCTTGGTTATTGCTGTTGCTTCTTCCAGAATCTCCTTCCCCCATGAGTGAGCACCGATGCCAGACAAAGATGTGACCAGCAGGCAGATTAACAAAGGTTAGTAAGGCTGCAGGATGCAAAGTTTTGTTTAGCTTTACTAAAAAGAACAACCCTAGAAAAAAGTTAGATGAGAAAGTAGAGAAAGAAGCAAACAGAGATGCTGTTAAAAGTGCTAAGAATTCCTATTCACAGAACATAGAAGGCTCTTATCAGCCACATTCTTTTTCTACAGGGTAACAGGGTTCTGAAGTAGCCTTTCCAGCAGATGACCCTGGATTTGGCCCCTGCTCTTGCATATTAAATTAATCTACTTCATTGTACATTTAAGCTTGTTACCCAGAGAACAAGGAAGCAGGAAAAAAAAAAGATCCTAGTTTATTTTTGTTTTTTACACACGTAAGCCACTTATATATTTTGAGAAATAACCAGAAAAAAAAACTAAGGCAAATATTCTATTAGATGTAATTAAAACCCCTCCAAGCTGGGTGTAGTGACACATGTCTTGAATCCCAGCACTAGAAAGGCTGGTAGGGGGATCACCATGTTGAGTTATGGGACTACACAGTGAATTCCACATCAGCCTAGACTAGAGTGAGAACCTGGGCTACAGTATGAGACCACAGAGAGAAAGAAAACAAAAAGGTGAGAGAAAAAGAGACAACTTAAGAGGTATTTTTCTATCTAGAAAATGCATGGCATTTCTAGCTATCTGAGGACTATTACTTCCAATAACCATGTAAAACACAAAGATTATACTCTGCATATGTAAGTGAATCCACTTGAATTCTGTTTTTCCAGCTCTCTTTGCACCATTACCTCTTTTCCAAAAACGGGTTTTACTAAGGCTTAAAACAGCACCTTGGCTTCACAACAACCTAGTTTCAAGAGCTATATGAACAATAAGCAATTGTTTTGAACTAATACAAATAAATTCTTGTTTTTGTTGTTGTTTTTAGACAGTAATTTGCTATGCTGGTCTGGAACTCACTATGTAGCTCAACTGGTCTCAAGCAAGTCTTGGTAACAAGGATCTTTATGAAAGCCCTGTATGGTGGTACACACTTTTAATCCCAGCATTCCAGAGGTTGAGGTAGGAGGATTGCTGTGAGTTTTAGGACAACCTGAGCTACATGAGTTCCAGGTTAGCTTGGGCTAGAGTAAGATCCTGCCTCAAAAACAAACAAACAAGCAAACAAACAAAAATACTGTATTTAAGATTCCATGTGGCAGGATTAGAAAGAATTTCTACTCAGGCAATAAAAGTTGCTGGAAAAAGAAAATACTCAGATGAGTACTTCAAGATAATCTAGAAAATGAAAATACTATTACTTATTCATCTGTTTTCTTGGTTGTGATTACAAGAAATACCTCTAGTAAAGGTTTTGTTTCCTTAATTAAAAAGAGGAGCTGAAACTGGTAATAGTGTATTGCTTCCTAGACATAAAGATCTGCATGTACAGTGACTTTCTAGTAGATAAAGAAAATAATCTTTTAACAATAATGACAATAATTTGACTTTTGAATTTAAAGATGTTGCTATTTGATTTTATTTTATTTGATTTGCATTTTTCTATTAGCCCATAAATAAATAGGTACTAAACCCCCAATAAATGCTACTTTAAAAATTAGCAATAGCCGGGCGTGGTGGTGCACGTCTTTAATCCCAGCACTCGGGAGGCAGAGGTAGCCATGAGGCCACCCTGAGACTACATAGTGAATTCCAGGTCAGCCTGGACTAGAATGAGACCCTACCTCGAAAAACCAAAAAAAAAAAAAAAAAAAAAAAAAAAAATTAGCAATAAAAAGTAGATAAAAGCCAAGCTTACAGATTCTATACCATTTTTTTCTTTTAGTTGAAAGAAGTGAAATGGAGTTTGGGGGTGTAGTTCACTGGTAGAGTGCTTGCCTAGCAGAAGGCTAATTAAAGGCGTGTGCCACCACGCCTGGCTAGAAGGCTGCAAAACAATAGTAGTAAATGGAGGGAAAGCCATGTCTGACTTGAGGATATTTTCTTTTCTTTTCCTTTTTTTTTTTTTTTTTTTTGATTTTTCGAGGTAGGCTCTCACTCTAGCCCAGGCTGACCTGGAATTCACTGTGTAGTCTCAGGGTGGCCTTGAACTCATGGTGATCCTCCTACCTCTGTCGACCGAGTGCTGGGATTAAAGGTGTGTGCCACCAAGCCCGGCTGAATATTTTCTTTTGCAATGATATATAAACTCAGTTTTACTGCACATACAAATTCTCTTTGATTCACCTCACATAAATGACAATCATTACTTTTTTCCTGATTGTTTTTTTCTTTTCCTAATTGCCTAGATGTAAAATGAATTTTACCAAATTTAAGAAATGACAAGGGCTGGAGAAATAGCTCAGCGGTTAAGGCACTTGCCTCCAGTGCCTAAGGCCCCCGGTTCAATTCCCCAGGACCCACATAAGCCAGACCCACAAGGTGGTGGCCCTGGTGCATTCTCTCTGTCTCTGTCTCTCTCTCCCTCTCTATCTCTCTGCTTAAAAATGAATAAATAAAATATTAAAAAAATAAATGACAACTATTTTGACTGTTGCTTTAGTGTAAGTTGAGAAATAATCAATTAAAAAAATCAATAAATTAATAAAAAAAAGTCATAACTTTAAATTTGTTATTTAGATTCATTGATGACAGAGCTGGAAATACTACTTGGGTTTGGCCACATCACCTTGTCACTGATTCATGTGTTCCCATTAAATACCTAGTGCAAAGTGGGTTTCCTGAGGAAAATTTGCAAGAAGTTTATGCATACAAGGAAGAAAAGAGACTGGAAATGTGGGTGAAAATGTAAGCACAGAACGAACAGGTAAGAGAGCGTTAACTGTGAGGATGTATGTGAAGAAACAGGAATGTGAAGTGCACTAGAGTGACTATTATCACAGAAAACTTATGAGCCTGGATTCCAATTTTAATGCTATCATTATGTATAATAAACATTAAATATTTATACCTATTATTTACAAGTAATTTATAAATATTTTAATAACAGATTTATTGAAAATTATTTCTTTGCAGCTTCTCAATCTTTACTCACAGGGCACATTAGAAATGTATGGTTGACCAATACAGGGTTATAACCAACTCCTTTTCATTCAGTATTGTTATTGATGAATAATCTTTGGGCTAAAATGTTAAAAATCAGTTCCTCTTGAGATCAAGAAACTCAAGTGGAACAGACCCCTGGGCTGTGGGAAGAAAGCAATTTCCTTCCTATAAGAAGCTACTTCTGAAATCCTAGCTTACTTTTTTTTTTTTTTTTTTAAGTTTTTTGAGGTATGGTCTCACTCTATTACAGGCTGACCTGGAATTCACTATATAGTCTCAGGGTAGCCTCGAACTCACAGTGATACTTTTACCTCTCTTTCCAAGTGGATTAAAGGTGTGCACCACCATGCCCAGCCTAGCTCACTTTTATATACACAGAACAAAGGACAGCCAGAACCTGATTCCCTGCAGACTATGAATGGGCCCCTAAAAATTAAAATTCAGTATACCTTAGATAGTTATATTTATTAGATTTTAGTTTCTTCTCCCTGTGCTTGGGATTGAATGCAGGGCCCCTCGTTTGCTTGGCAAGCCCTATATCACTGTTTTTTTTTTTTTTAAATTTGGAGGCAAGGGTCTTGATAAATTACCCACATTGGCCTTGAATTTGCAATCCTGTCTCAATTTCAGGGCACAGAATGATCATGAGCTCTTGATGATGGAGAGAGCACCAGGCATATACTCAAGATGTGGTCGGTCCCAAGACCAATAGCACTGGTATCACCTGGGAACTTGTTAGAAATGGAGAACCACAGGTCTTACCCCAGACCTACTCTAATAGTATCTACATTTTTAAAATATTTTATTTATTTATTTGAGAGAGGGGGGCATGCCAGGGTGAACTCCAGACACACGCGCCCTCTTGTGTATCTGGCTCCACATGGGCACTGGGGAATCGAACTCAGGTCCTTCTGTGTTGCAGGCAAGCACCTTAACCACTAAGCCACTTCTTCAGCCCAGTATCTACATTTTTGTTGTTTTGTTTTTTTCACTCTATCCCAGACTGACCTGAATCTCACTCTAGCTCCAGGCAGACCTCAAACTCTCAACAATCCTCCTACCCGAGTGCTCAGATTAAAGGCATATGCCACCATTTCCGGCAGTATCTACGTTTTAACAAACTCTCAGGTAACTGAGAAGTACTGTTCTAATAAAACACTGAACTACATGGAAAGACCCAAGTTTAAGTTTAAGCATTAGTCCCACGATTTAACAAGTATATAATAATGGGCAAAATAGCACTTTTTTTAGACTAGTTTCCTAAACTCTAAACTAGAGGCAATAGTGTAACATGTTGCCCACATCTATACCCACCAAAAAGAGTTGTTTTGAGAATCAAATAAAATGATGGCTGTTAAAGCTCATTGTAAATTACAAAGCATCATACAAATACAAGGCACCACTGTTAATAATAAATAGTGCTTAATTAAACCTGTCCTTTTTGATCTCTCACAGACTATCAGAGGCATGTTGTTAGATTATACTGCATTATTAAGATAAAAGGCTCCTTTATGTCTCACAAACCTTTCAAGCCTTAATCACATGGTAGCTAAATCTTTGTGTTTTCATTAAAGCTAAAGCTAAATTGGCCTCCTAGATAGACTCTATCTATAACACTGGCATTATATGCTCCAAACATTTGATTTATTCTTACAATCCATACTTTGGGGGCTTTATTATAATTTTCAAGATAACAAACTAACTGGTTTAATCCACTGCCAAGCTTAAGAACTGAGTTGCCCTGTAAAGGCTGCTTTTGCTATGCCTTGGGCGTTTATGAACATACATAATAGCTCCTTCTCCAAAGCACAGAACATAGCTGATTAAAACTGTAATTTATACTTGTATTTTATGCTAAGGGTTCAAGAAGCCAGTGTTTTCAGCTTTTTCATTAATGTCCCCTTATCTTTAAGAAGACCATGAATCACAAAAAATAAGACTATCTAAATGT
Organism: Zapus hudsonius; assembly: GCA_004024765.1. Taxonomy (NCBI): domain Eukaryota; kingdom Metazoa; phylum Chordata; class Mammalia; order Rodentia; family Dipodidae; genus Zapus; species Zapus hudsonius. The sequence goes on from PVHP010015491.1 coordinate 18,188, forward strand.
TAATTATACTTTTTTCTTACAAATCAAATGAATGCTGAGAAACTTTTTATAACTAGGGCATTGTTAACCAAAACTGGCTGGCTTTAAAAATAAAATTCTACCTATAGGTCAATTTATTTATTCATGATATTCACATTGTTTTTATCAAACTTAGGAAATGGATTACCATCACAAAATGCTAAAGCATTACAGCTTGGACTGCAAACTAACTTTCTAGCTGCAATTCTTTCTCAATTCAGAGACAGTAGCTTTCCTCTCCTTTCTGAGATGAGTGTGCAGCCCCTGCTCCCAGTTATCACACATGCCACTGAGAACCTTATTGAGAATTAAGGCTCCATGCAGGGGAACAGAGAGGATTAACACATGCAACTGTGCAGCAACACTTTTAGACACAGTATAACTTAAAAAAAAAATTACAATCTCCCAGCACAAGAACAATCCCCAGGTCAGCCCAAGAGCAGAGAATTAGTACTATCAGGTGATCAGAAACAAAACCAAGGCAAACGCCCACTGAATTCAATATTCAGTTATCACCATTAAAAGGACCACTACTGATGAAAATTCAAAAACCACTACCAAAAGGCAAAGGCTCCATAAAAGCTCTTATTTCCTCAAAAAGGATAGAAGATTTGATTTTAAGAAATGAAAGACATAAACTAGTACTGCTATGGACAGTTTTTCAGGTTAAGGCTACCAGGAGATAGTTCTCTATGAGGGAAGTGAAATACTAGTGTGGTAAGCTCATCTGTGGGAGGTGTGGGAGCAGTTGCACTTCCTAGTAAGAGGCAGGTTCAGGACAGATTCCTACCAGTCTCTGCTGCTCCAAGAGAAGATCTGCTTCTTCCTTCTCCTTTTTGTACAGGATCTCCATTTCCTGTAGCCTGGAAGTAAAACAAAAACAAGTTGTGATGTCACCAGCTGCTTTATGAAAGCTATGTGTTTTCTAGTCATGTGGGCTACCTTTAGAGTCATGTGGGTTACCTTTTTTCCATTTCCTGTTTCATATCAATTCCTTGTTTTTCCAGAAGCTCTCTCTGAGCAAATGTCCAGTCCACAGGCTCAGAGGGAGTCTCAGCAGAGGGAGTCTTCTCCCGCTCAGCACGGGCTTGCTCAGGGTGGGTAAAACGAAAAACATGGTTTTTACCCATAATGATTCGGTTTCCTAGCACAAAACAAAAATAGGATCTGTTAAGAAATGTATAAATGAAAGTGTGTATGTATGTACATACATGCGTATGCATGAATCTTCCAAAGACAGGATCACATCCAGGATCTTGTATATGCTTGCAAGTACACTACCTCTAAGCCACAGCCACAGCTCTAAGAAATCATTATTTAATGTATAGAATCTAGTTTTCAAAACATTAATCCTGCCAGGTATGGTGGCACATGCCTGTAATCCCTGCTCGTGGGAGGCGAAGGCAGAAGGATCACAAATTTGAGGCCAGCTCAGACTATATAGAAAAATCCTATTTTAGCCGGGCGTGGTGGTGCACGCCTTTAATCCCAGCACTCAGGAGACAGAGATAGGAGGATCACCATGAGTTCAAGGCCACCCTGAGACTACATAGTGAATTCCAGGTCAGCCTGGGCTAGAGTGAGACCCTACCTCAAAAAAAAAAAAATTCCTATCTCAAAAAAATTAGGGCTGAAGAGATGGCTTAGCGGTTAAGGCGTTTGCCTGCAATGCAGAAGGACCTGAGTTCGATTCCCCAGTGCCCATGTAAAGCCAGATGCACAAGATGACGCATGTGTCTGGGTTTCATTTGCAGTGGCTGGAGGCCCTGGCATGCCCATTCTCTGTCTCTCTCTCTATCTGCCTCTTTCTCTTTCTCTCTCTCAATAAATAAATAATATTAAAAATTTAACAATCTCGCCGGCCGTGGTGGCGCACACCTTTAATCCCAGCACTCGGGAGGCAGAGGTAGGAGGATTGCCGTGAGTTCAAGGCCACCCTGAGACTACAGAGTGAATTCCAGGTCAGCCTGGGCTAGAGCGAGACCCTACCTCGAAACCCCCCCCCCAAAAAAAAATTTAACAATCTCAACTCTCTTAATATAAGAAGACAGTTTTTAGAGTTTGATAAAAACATAAATCCTGGGCTGGAGAGATGGCTTAGCAGTTAAGGCATTTACCTGCAACACAGAAGGACCTGAGTTCGATTCCCCAGTGCCCATATAAAGCCAGATACACAAAAGGGCACATGTGTCTGGAGTTCATTTGCAGTGGCTGGAGGCCCTGGTGCGCCCATTCTCTCTCTCTGTGTCTGCCTCTTTCTCACTCACTCACTGTCTCCCAAATAAATATTAAAAAAAAAACATAAATCCTAATTGTTGACTATCATTTTAGCTTCTAAAGAGACAAACATGACAGTTGCTCATACACGCCAAGAACACACTGCTAGACTTCCAGTCTCTTTCATCCTTACCTGAGCGCAACTGAACAGGCTGGGCCACCCTCTTGCCATTCACATATGTTTCTGAGCGCTCACAGGGCTCTAAAGTCACAATAACTAGGAGGAATACAAACTCATGTTACCACCACAAACTAGTGGAATCAAATGTTGGAAAGCAATTGACTGTCAGGACTCATGGTAACTGGAATAAATTTCTGTAACCAGTCAAGTGACTGAAGTGTCTATGAACCAGTTCTTTTTGTTTCTTGTTTTGATGCTTATCTAGCTCCAATACAAGAGGCTATTGGTGGCTCTAAGTAAGATAAAACAATTAAACTTCACAAGACTCAAAAAATAGAAATACTAGTTTTGATAATATCTGACAATTTTGTAATTAAAACTAGAGTAAGGCAGAAATCTTAAATATAAAAACACAAATAATAATCAAAACAACATCTTGTTTGAGGAAGAATTTTATATTAAGCCAAGTGCCCCACACTAAGAGAGACAGGGAATCCCAAGTCTTATTAAACTAATGCTATTTTGTTAATAACCTGAGGAGAAAGGGTTCAAAGTTGCCTTTTTCTTCCCTTCAAGATAAAAATTAGTCCTTCTGGGTTAACCTTAAGGTGCTTTAAATATCCTTGTATCCAGAATATTTATTCTTCTCTTACTTTTATATGAAATAATTACATTCAAGACCAAGCTTAATTGCCTATGTCCTGCTCTGTTCTTGGCAGTAACAAAAGGTCTCCTTTTATTCATGCTATTTTCATGTAAAGTAGCGATGTCCGTCTTTGCATTTATAAGTAGTCCAGGTTTCTCCATTTTCAATATTAGTTTATGCAAGAAAGTACATAAGAGAGACAAGGAATCCTAAGTCTTTAGAAATTCTCAAACTATAGAATAAAAAAAAAAAATGCTAGAGAATCTCAAACCAGGAACTCTTACCTTCACCAGTGTTGTTTCTCTCACTCCGGAAAATACAATGTTCCTCTTTAATGTGGGCCCCACTCAGCACTATGTCCTGGCGCCGCTCGGCATCTGCTTGGCCAACCCTGAACAGAAGACAAAGTGTTTCCCAGGGAAATTCAGACACAAAGAGCACTGAAAAACAATGAACTTCTTTTTCCTAAAGAATATCCTTTGGCATATACAAAAAAAGTGCCGCCTTTTGCATCAGCTTTGGACTACTGTTCTCGTGTATGATGAATCTTCCTACATGAGAACAAGAAACCTAGGAGAACAGAGCCCTAGTGTAACTCTGACACCACAAAAAGTCAGGGGTATCTAAACTTTCTAAAGCATTCACAGAAGTTAAAAGAGAAAAGTTTTATTTAGGGTCTTCTAGAGAAGGCTAAATGTTAACTGGTTCTATTTACATACAAATTGGGATGAGGAGAAAAGGTAATTTATAATTATTTCAGAAATAAGAAACAGTGTGAATCATTACAATGATTTTTTTGGACAATTTCCCTTTAGTTATCAATCATCTAGGAGAAAAGAAAATACTAATGACTCAACCCCAAAACAAAGCTACCTTGTAATTCCATCCTTGATGTAATAAAGCAGGCATTCAGACATTAGTGGGTCCTCATTAAGGTTAACAAGATGTGGGGTCTGAAAAAGATCGCAGATTATCAGTTTGGAGCAAGGTACCATGATAGAGCTTTATCAACAAGGGCCCACAGGGGCCAGGCTTCTCACATTCCCCCACAGAGCCTGAAAAGGGAGAACTTCTATTACTGATCACAATTCTGTATTACAGAGTAGAACACTCTCTAAGCTGCACCAATGCATCTATCTTACTTAAGAACACAGTTCTGGGATAAAGGACAAGACACAGATCTTGGTGAAGCACAGAGGAAAATTAAAACAGTGGCTACTTGGGTAAGTTAAATAGAATTTTTGTAAATACTTTGGTTTTAAAAAATCCCCAAAAGGGCTGGAGAAATGGCTCAGCGGTTAAGGCACTTGCCTCCAGTGCCTAAGGCCCTGGGTTCAATTCCTCAGGACCCACATATGCCAGACCCACAAGGTGGTTGCCCTGGTGTTCTCTCTCTCTCCCCCCCATCTCTGTATTTCTCTGCTTGAAAATGAGTAAATAAAATTTTTTTAAAAAAAAGTCACTGAAACAAATTCCAGCCTTTCTTTAAAAAAAAAATCCCCAAAAGTAATTTTTCATTTTTCTATTTACTTTTTCTTTTTTCTTTAACTCTTTTCCTTCCCTTTCTCTTTCCCTCCTTCTGCTCCCTCATTTTCTTTCTTTCCCCTCTCTCTCTTTCTCTCTTTTCCTTCCATTCTTCCCTACCTCCTTTCTTCCTTCCTTTTTGTGTGTATGTGTGTGTGTGCACCCAGGCTAGCTTCAAATTTGCTATGTAACTAAGAATGACCTTAAACTTATCTTCCTCTCTTGTCTTCACTTCCAGAGTGTAGTGATTACAGGCTCAAGCCACTCTACCTGGCATACGCAGTGCTGGCGACTGAACCCCAGGGCTTCATGTGCGCTTAGAATACCAAATGAGCTGCATCTTCAGCCCTAGTTTTCATTTATTTTTATCAAAATATCTGTACATCCCCTGCCATTTATCTCTCTAAATTATGGTCCCTGTTATTGTCTTTGTTAATTTTAAAAGAAAAAAATAAAAATTACTGATATCCAACAACATAAATATCATCTAAAAGTATTCTTCATCTAATACTAAAGTTTCTAAAATCTTTTAAAAACCACCCTTTTTCGGTGAAAAGACCCCACTGGAATCCAAAAATAAGCCACATGGTTCTGGGGCCAAAATCTACTCAAGATAATGCCAGCAAGTATTGAAGAATGAAAGAGTCAGATAAGTAGGTAAACAAAAGAGAGTTCCAAAGATGGTTAACAAGAACTTAGAGAGCTTCTACATCCTTCACTACCATAAGAACTGAGCTGGTTTGACAAAGTAGAAGCTTCCATGGGCAGCCTTCTTTAAAAACCCACTAGGGAGGGTGGAAAGGGGGCTAGGGAGACTCATTAAAGGTACTTATTTGCAAAGCCTTCCCCAGCCACCCACATAAAGCCAGACACAAAAAAATGGTACAAGTGTTTGGCAATGGCTTGCAGGGGCAAGATACCCTGCCCCAACCTCAACAAAAAATTAACTAATTAATAAATAAATTTTTTAAAACTTGATCAGGGACCTCAGAAAAGGGAATCTCAGGAACAGTTCTAAAACTGAGCTTAGATGTGTTCAGTGATCTCTCTTTCCTAAGGGAAGTATGGAAAGTTAAAGCAAGATGAGTGAAATTGAAAGTAAGAGAAAGCTTCAGAAACAGAGATTTCATTTTGTAATTCTTTTGCTATCTTGACTACAACACTACAATATTTGTTCAAATTATTTACATTAAATACCATCATATTTCTTATTTGTTGTTATAAAAATTATCCCCATATTTTTTTCTTGCAGTGCTAAGGCTCAAACCTAGGTCCTTACACATACTAGATAAATGTTCTACTAAGGAGTTACACCTCTAGCCTGTCCTATAGTTTTTAACACAAAAAAAAAGATATCATAAACTTTTAGCCATATACAAGGGCACAATCTAAATCCTATCAAAATTCTAACTGCTGGGCTGAAGAGATGGCTTAGCAGCAGTTAATGCGTTTGCCTGCAACACAGAAAGACCTGAGTTCGATTCTCCAGTGCCCATATAAAGCCCATTCTCCTCGCTCTCTCTCTCTCTCTCTGCCTCATTCTCAGATAAATATTAAAAAAAAAATAAAATAAAATAAATAAAAAATAAAAAAAATAAAATTCTAACTGCTAGAACCTCCACAATAGAAGTAATCTGTATATTCATACACACACACACACACACACACACACACACACACACACACACGTATATATACTGAAGGGAAAATTACAGAAAGGTGAAAACTACTCACCTTTATATAAATATATAAAATACTTTTTGTTCAAGTTCTATAAAATATATCTATAAACTAATAGCTTTAAATCTCTCTCTCTCTCTCTCTCTCTCTCTCTCTCTCTCTCTCTCTCTCTCTCTCTCCTCTCTCTCTCTGTGTGTGTGTATGTATGTGTGTGTTTGTGTCTTTAAGATAGGGTTTCATGCTGGGTGTGGTGGTACACGTCTTTAATCCCAGCACTCGGGAGGCAGAGGTAGGAGGATTGCCATGAGTTCAAGGCCACCCTGAGACTCCATAGTGAATTCCAGGTCAGCCTGGGCTAGAGTGAGACCCTACCTTGAAAAACAAAACAAAACAACAACAACAAAAAAAAGATAGGGTTTCATGTACCCCAAGCTGGCCTTGAATTTATTATGTATCAGAGGCTAACTTTAAATTCTTTTCTTTTTTCTTTTAAAAATATTTTTATTTACAAGCAGAGAGAGAGAGAGAGACAGACAGAAAGAGAAAGAATAAACATGCCAGGCCTCAGCCACTGTAAGCAAACTCCAGATGCATGCACCATTTTGTGCATCTGCCTTTACGTGGGTACTGGGGGATTGAACCTGGGTCATTAGGTTTTGCAGGCAAGTGCCTTAACCAAGAAGCCATCTCTCCATCCCTTATTTTTATTTGAGAGACAGAGACAGAGAGAAGCAGATAGAGAGTGATAATGGGTGCACTAGGACCTCCTACCACTGTAAACAAACTCCAGATGCATGCATCACTTTGTGTTAGGTTCTGCAAGGAAGTGCCTTTAACCACTAAGCCATCTCTCCAATCCCTAGCCTTAAATTCCTGATCCTCCTGTTTCTATCTCCCAAGTAGGGAGATCAAACTGGGGAATTGAACCCAGGTCAACAGGCTTTGTGAGCAAGCACCTTTAACCACTGAGCCATCTCCCCAGCCTGAGGTTGGTAATTTAAGAGAAAGCAAAAATGAAAATGATTAAGCATACTCATCATAACCACAAGTTACAGATTCGCTACCCTGGGATTTTTTTTTCTTTTGTAAACATGATAGGCATTTTACAAATAGGTGTCCTTATACTATAAGACCAAATTACAAGGTGAAAGCAGAGCTATCTGAAAGTAAGCTGAGTATTAAAATAAAGAAAGGGAAGGACGTAGAAAAGGACAGCCCTGAAAGACATCTAGTAGCTTACTAAGACAATGTTTAGCTTGATTGAGTTACACAACAGGGTTTCCTACCTTTTTAGGTGAGAAAACTCCCAGTGTTCCTCCATCTTCCCGAATGGCAACTCCCATCTCAGCCAACAAAGCCTCTCTAGAAGAATTTAAAAAGTACATCATAATACCACTCCCAAAATGTCAATTAAATCAGTCTAAAAGGAACTGGAAAATAAGGCAGGAAAAGCAAAAACAGTTTGCGATATCTAAGGATGATAAGTCAAATGTGGAATACTAGGCTTATCTCATCATTAATAAGAAATTATTTTTAAGGGAAACAGCACACTCAAGATAAAGTTATGCTCCTGTTTCAAAATTCTCTTCATCCAGATTAAAGAACTTTGTTTCAGTGCTACAGCACTTGCCTAGCACTTTCAAAGTCTGGGTTTGATTCCCAGCATGATGGATGGATGATGGAAGTAAGGATAGATAAATGATAAATAGATCGATCTTTGTCTTATCTGGCTTTGGAGACAGAAAATAATTCATAAACAGTATGGGTATTAACATAAAAAGGAATATAAAAAAGGTAAAGATGAAACTGTCCTTTAAGGCTATACTTCCAGCTTGAACAGTTGACCCAGAATCTAAGACAGCAATCAAAGTAACTTGGGGATTGTATGTGTAACTCAATGGTAGAGCATTGCTTAACTTCTGTGAGGTCATAGATTTAATCCCCAGTAGTGGGGGTAGGGAGACTTAGGTATAAGGAGTAGTGTTTGTAAATGTGATTTTCTGAAATGCTATGCCTACTATCATTTTGGTTCAATAATTCTATTTTAAAACATGTAAAATAAAGTTATTTATTTTACTATAGCAGTACATTAGCATTTACTTCTTCACTGTCCATAAAGGGGAAAGATGAGAACTGGCATTTCTTAAGTATAAATTTATTCCAATAGCAGAAGTATCACTTTGAGTTACGCTTATGCCTTAAGACAGAATAAGGATTTTAAAAGTTGACAACCTAAAGTGTGTACACTTTCACCAAAGAGGCTCTGAGAAGGTGACTCTGAAAGACCTAGAATCAGTGCCACTCTTTGCTCTGGGCCTTTGTCATATGCAATCTGTTTGGCAAATAAGAAACTTGGACTCACTAGGTTCCATTTTTATCACGCTCCAGCAATATGTGTTATAGTAACTATTAAGATTCCCTGGGGAATCTTAAAATATGTAGATTTCACTTTAAACTGTAAGTTTGACAGGCCACAAGTTCCTAGCCAGGTTTATTTTTTTTAAATATGTTTTAGCAGGGGAGGTTGCTTTAAGCTTCTATTTCATTTTTTCTTACTATGATTTTTAAAAAATATTTATTCATTTATTTCCAAGGAGAGACAGAGAGAGAGAGAGAGAGAGAGAGAGAGAGAGAAAGAGAGAGAGCATGCCAGAGCTTCCACTTTGTGCATCTGGCTTTATGTGGGTACTGGGGACTCGAACTCTGGTTGTTAGGTAAGGTGTTTACAAGTCAAGCACCTTAACCACTGAGCCATCTCTCCAGCCCATTACTATGATTTTTTTGTTTTGTTTTTTATTTCAAGGTAGGGTCTCACTCTAATCCAGGCTGACCTAGAAATCACTGTGTAGTTCCAGGCTGGCCTCGAACTTACAGTGAACCACCTTCTCCTGCCTCCCGAGTGCTGGGATTAAAGGTGTGTGCCACCATGCCTGGCTATCTTTTCTTACTATGAAAATATCAAACTCACTAAAAAAATTGAGAAATATTGACAGATTTTAATCTCCTGACCTCTCCATTCTGATGGCCTCTGTTTTACGAAGCTTCTCTTCCCAGGTTTCATTCAATTCAGCAATAATCTTCTCAGATTCCTAAGGAAGAACAACACATTTACAGTTCCAGTCTTTTAATTTAAACACACCATGAACAGGAAGGAAAGCAAGAAGTAGACTATGCCCTCTGAGGACAAGAGATGGGACCTAAGGTGATGAGGTCCTTTTATTAGGCCCAAAACTAATATGGCTTCAAGTTGTAATGTTTATGTTGTTTAGAATACTATTTTTTTAATATTTTATTTATTCATTTTCAAGGAGAGAGAGAGAGAGAGAGAGAGAGAGAGAGAGAGAGAGAGAGAGAGAGAGAGAGCGCACCAGGGCCACCACCTTGTGGATCTGGCTTATGTGGGACCTGGGGAATTGAACCCGGGGCCTTAGGCACTGGAGGCAAGTGCCTTAACCGCTGAGCCATCACTCCAGCCCTAGAATACTATTTTTTTAAACTGAGGAAAAATTAGAATAAATTATAATTGAATGGTATACTAACAAATCTTTTTTAAAAAATTATTTTTATTTATCTGTAAGCAGAGAGAGACAGAGAAAGAATGGGTGGGCCAGGGCCTCTAGTCACTGAAAATTAACTCTAGAAGCATGCACCACTTTGTGCATCTGGCTTTATGAGGGTACTGGGGAATCGAACTTGGGTCATTAGGTTTTGTGGGCAAGTACCTTAACCGCTGAGCCATCTCTCCAGCCCATACTAGCAACTCTTAAGTGCTGGAAAAGCTTAAGAAACCACTTATTCCAGAACTATTCTAGAAATAGATTGAGGACTAGAGAAACTAATTGGTGTAAGACCATACTATCCTCCAGCCAGGTTGAGAGCTAGATTTACTGCGGCTTGCTGGTCTTTCTTTAAATAAAGCACGAGTGGATTTAATTATTTTGAAATATTTGAAATAGTCTCATGTAGCCTAAGATGGCCTCAAACTCAATATATAGCTGAGGATGACTTTGATCTCCTGATATTTCTCCTGCCTCTACCTCTCAAACCTTGGAATTAGTCACAATGTGCCACCATGAAATAGACAGGACCAATCAGAAATATTTCCACAAAGAATTAGTTTAAGTGTTGATACTTAAAAGGTTAAACGCTTACTACATGGAACATTCCTCGGAGCCATCAGCCAGCCAAGGTTTTACTACAGTGAACGCAGCATGCTTCATGGATGAGCTCCAAGAGTGGGCCCTCGAACTGTGTAGCACGGCATTTGCCCTGCTTGCTTCTATGATGGACACTTATAGGCTAAGGCTCAGCAGTGGCACTAACCGTATTGACTTTGATGTCACACTACAGACACCAGAGCCAGGGGCTATAGCTACATGTTTAAAACTTTACCTAATAAAAAAAACCCAATCAAGGACACAGAGATTTCCAGTTAGTTTGAGTTGTGGCTTAAAACAGAAACAATGTATCACTTTCTTTCTGAGAGGTAGAAAGATCAAGATATTTGCCTTGCAGATAGAAATGGGCTATGTAGTGAAGCAGCAACAGCACTCTGTGGAAAAGCAGCATACTAACACATCTTTTCTTAAGTAAAAACAGAGATATACAATGGGGAATTAACTATTAGGAAAATGAATTAGCTCCCATATTGGTGTTTTTCATTACAGTATTTTCTCCCTGTAAGGTCAAGCCTCAGGAACATAGCTCCTAGGCATTTAAACACTTCTATTGTACAACTGCCATGGCACTCTGGACACAGACGTTCTCTGCCGGCATCATTAAAATGCAGGTCTACAGCAAAGGAATTCTCATTCAAAAATAAAAGTTGAACTAAAAGCTTATGTTTCAGCCAACAATTATACCACACTGAACTGTGAAAAAGCCATTTGCTCTCCAGAATGGAGCTAGGGAAAATAAAGGATTTGATTTAGGTTGGCTTACAGAAAAATTAAACGAAGGAAATTTGCTGATTAAAGTAATACAGTTTTGTTTTAATGAAATGTAGGGAAGTGGGGAGGGAGAAGTCCTTAAATGAAGGCACCATTATTCCCTAGATACTACTTGGAAGACAATGAGTAACCTGATTCTTTAAAAGTCTAGCTAGGGGCTAGAGAGATGGCTCAGCAGTTAAGGCACTTGCCTCCAGTGCCTAAGGCCCTGGGTTCAATTCCCCAGTACCCAATATGCCAGACCCACAAGATGGTGGCCTCGGTGTGCGCGCTCTCTCTCTCTCTCTCTCTCTCTCTCTCTCTCTCTCTCTCTCTCTCTCTATCTATCTTTCTGCTTGAAAATGAATAAAAGTCTAGCTAATGTCTTGACTCCTAACGTGACAGTATTTTCAGTTAGCTCCACTCAGCACTTAAGGATAAATTTCTTGAGCCAGGAGATGGCTCAGGGGTTAAAGGCACTTGAGTGAAAAACCTGCAGACCCAGGTTAAATTCCTCAGTACCCACGTGAAGACAGATGCACAAAGTGGCACGTGCATCTGGAGTTTGTTTACACTGGCAATGGACCTTGGATGAACAGCAGATGTTGGGGAGCTACAATAGCAATAACAAAACAAGGTCTCATGTAGCTTAAGCTGTTCTCAAACTCACTATATAGCCTTAGAATTCTGATCTTTCTACCCCTACCTACCAAGTGCTGTGATCATAAGTGCATGCCACTATACATTATTTTTGTTGTTGTTTGTTTTGTTTTGTATTTTTTTTCCCAAGGTAGGATCTCACTCTACTCATTCTAGTCCAGGCTGACCTAGAACTCTGTAGTCACAGGCTACTGAATTCACAGCAATCCTCCTACCTTTGCCTCCCAAGTGCTGGGATTAAAGATGTGTGCCACCACAAAGATGTGCACCCAAACTCATGCATTGCTTTAAACTAAATTTCTGTTTTTGACTTTTTTGTTTTTGTTTTTGTTTTTCGAGGTAGGGTCTCGCTCTAGCCCAGGCTGACTTGGAATTCACTCTGTAGTCTCAGGGTGGCCTTGAATTCATGGTGATCCTCCTACCTCTGCCTCCCAGTGCTGGGATTAAAGGCGTACGCTACCACGCCCAGCTTAAACTAAATTTCTAATAAATCATTTTACTGCTACTTAAAAACTGCTCCCAAATTAATGTAAATATCTACATACCAATTACTTTGCATGGCCAAATTGTGACTATTCTATCTCTGGCCAAGTCAAACTCAAGAATTCTAGTGAAGCCGGGCGTGGTGGCGCACCCCTTTAATCCCAGCACTCAGGAGGCAGAGGTAGGAGGATCGCAGCGAGTTCAAGGCCACCCTGAGACTACATAGTGAATTCCAGGTCAGCCTGGACTAGAGCGAGACCCTACCTCAAAAAACAAAACAAAAAAAAAAAATGAATTCTAGTGAAATTACTTTAGAAAACAGAAAATTCCATTTTCAGAATACTTCCAGAAGCTAAAAATCTCTCTATATGTAAGCCAAAATCTCAATGACTTTCAGTCCTAGTTCTGTCCTATAGAACCATACAGAATGTCTTGCATGCAGTCTGAGTGATGTACCTTTAGACGTTCAATGGCTTCTTCTCCACCAGGTGTAGACATGATCCTCTCCTGAATGCTGGTCACAGATGTTAAGCCCACCTGACTACTGAGTGAGCAGGAAGATGGAGATGAAGTAAGGGACCCCATGGATGCTGTGGAAAAATTGCCAGGACGTTGATTCTCAGAGGCTAGCAAGTACCTATGTTTATTGTTCTGAAAATCTTTCAGATCTGGGAGTCAGAAAGAAGGAAGGAAGAAAAAGAAGAGGACAAAGAGCAGAGGAAGAAAAAAGACAGGAAGGAACACAAGTGTAAGAAAGGACAGCATTAAAGTGCCAAGACACAGACATATTATAATGCAAAGACAAGGTGTAACAGTTCTAGATGGCAGTTCTGAAACATGTCTCTATTTAATACTGGATCTCAGAGTAAGAATCACTTCTGAATTCAGAAACTAATAGATTCCAATGTGAATTTATATTGAGTCTAGTTTAACCAGAGCCTCTAAGACTCTCCCTACACAGCCAGACTACATTCTGTTGTTCGAAGTCTACAATGCCTTTAGATTTATAATACTTTAATTTCTAGCGTTCCCCCCCCCCCCCCAGGGACTTGCTCTAGGCCAGGCTGACCTGGAATTCACTATGTAGTCTCAGGGTGGCCTTGAACTCAAGGCAATCCTCCTACCTCTGCCTCCCAAATGCTGGGATTAAAGGCGTGCACCACCACACCCAGCTAAATTCTAGCAGTTTTATAACAGAAAGGAAACACAGTGATTATTTTATCATTAATACTTCACACTGACCTGGCTCAGTGTTATATGGAATTCAGCCAAATATTTTTAAGAAAATGTTCATTTTAACTCTAAGCACATAGAAGTGTCCTTTGTATAGTACCATTTCAATATGCCAAAAATGTTATATTTTTGTGTATGAGCGTGGTGCCCATGTTCATCTGAATGAACTTAGATCTTCACTCTTGCACAGCAAGCACTTTACCCAATGAGCAATTGTCCCTTAAATTATGTGAAGTAACTAGAAATTAGAGAAATTTTGTATAAGTATAGTAAGAACTTAGAAATGAATGGTTGTTTCAACAGGGAGGAACAACTGGCAAATTAATGAGATTTGGTAAAATTTTCATTTATGTTTACTTAAGTAAAACCTTCCTATCTGTGCCTAAAAGCACAATCATTGGTAAATTTGCTTCCTAGTAAAATATAGAAGTTAGAGACTATTTTACTTACTAAGGTCTGTGATACAATTGTAAACTTTTAAACTTGTAAAACATTTTTTTTTGTCCCCAAAAAGGTCTCACTGTGGCGCAGCCTAACTTGGAACTCACTCCATAGCCCAGGCTTACTTCAAACTCACTGTGAATCTCCTACCTCAGCCTCCTGAGTGTTTGAATTAAAGGCATGCACCACCATGCCCAACTCAAAAGTGTGCTTTTAAATTCAGTTTTGGCCAAAAGGCCACTACCGCCAAGACTCACTAATTTGTATTTTTGTATTTTCCTTAATTAGTCATCTATCTTAAATGAACACCAGAGAAAACCCATAGGTAACTGGTGCATCATTTCTATTTTTTACTCTTCACTCATTGATTCATTCATTATTGGAGATAGGATCCCAAAACAAACTTGCCATGTAACAAAAGATACCTTGAAGCCGGGCGTGGTGGCACACGCCTTTAATCCCAGCACTCGGGAGGCAGAGGTAGGAGGATCGCTGTGAGTTCAAGGCCACCCTGAGACTACATAGTGAATTCCAGGTTAGCCTGGGCTAGAGTGAGACCCTACCTCGAAAAAAAAGAAAAAAAAGAAAAAAAAAAAAAAAAAGATGCCTTGAACAAGTTATCCTCCTGCCTCTATCTCCCCAGAAGTGGAGTATTTCTGGGAAATGAATGCAGGGCTTCTGTGTGCTAGGCAAGCACTCTACCAACTAAACTACTTCTCCAGGCCCTAGTTTTGTTTTTTGAGACAAGGTTCCTCTATGTATCCCAGGATGGCTACAAACTAGTTATAGTCTTGCCTCAGTCTGAGTGCTGGGATAACAGGAGTGTGTATCCACATACAATTGTATGCCTATGTTAAAAATAAATCATTTAAAATTTGGTGAAATCTACATTAATTAACATTCATATCAAAACTTTTCCTTCAAAGATGCGACAATAAGTAGCTGAAAAAATATTTATGTTTACTATTGAATGAAAGTCAGTTCTTGAAGTCTCTTAAAGCATGTTGTATTTGCTTCAAGACAGTTTGAAAACTACCATCTGCATACTTAGAGCATAGGAAAACAAGCAGTGTTATGTTTTAAAAGGAAGATAGGCAAAAAATTATCCACCAGGTGTTGGCAGCAAGGAGGGACAAAGCAGGATGGGTGGAGTTTAGCAGGTCCCATGGACACATGCAAGTTCCAAAGGGAATTAAAAGAAGTAGATCTGAAGGAAGACTGAGAAGCAGTGAGGTCTGCTTTATACAGTATTAACACTCAGTCATGCATGGTTTACTGGAAATGCCACAGCTCCCCAGAAAAGAGATAGGCAACAAGCCAACAGGAGCAGCACCCTGAGCACAAAAGTGAGAACGAGAAGGCATCTTCTCCACACCAGTACTGTTAAAGCTTTGGAAATCTCAGACAGAGTTGTTCCAGTCCAAGAGTCACATGTGTATTTGAACAATTCTAGATCTAAAGGGCCTAATTCAGCAGCAACTAGTACTATGAGTGTTTCCCTACTAGTTCTTTGACATGGCTTGCCACAGAAATAAATCAGTAAGAATCTAAAATTTTAATACTTAAATTGAGATCTGCCATGATTCTCAATGAATTCTTTTTAAAAAGTTTCATTTATTTGCAAGGAGGGAGGGAGGAAGAGAGGGAGAGAGAAAGAAAGAGAGAATATGGGTACACCAGGGCCTCTTGCCACTGCAAACAAACCCCAGATGCATTCATTACTTTGTGCATCTGGCTTTATGTGTGTACTAGTGAAATGAGCCCTGGGCTGGTAGGCTTTGGAAAAACGTATCTTTAATTGATGGATGAGCCATTTCCCTAGCTCCCTATGAATTTATCTTACAAGAAGAAGCAATGATTTACTTCTCAACTTAATGTCTATATGGAGAGAGTGAGGTATGATCCTTCATATGATATTCTCATTTCAAGCATGGACTTTAGATTTCTCAGTTTCAATTTTTCTTTATTTTACTTATTTGCAAGTAGAGAAAGAGATAGAGACAGAAAGAGAGAATGGGTATGCCAGGTCCTCTGGCCACTGCAAACGAACTCCAGATTATATACTACTCTGCATCTGGCTTTATGTGGATACTGGGGAATCAAACCCAGGTTGTTAGGCTTTGCAGGGAAGCACCTTAACTGCTCAGCAATTTCTCCAGCCCCTCAATTTCTTAAATAATTTATAAAAAGGGGGGAGTGTAACTAATGGTCAGGTAAGGTAAGATATGTAGAAAAATAAATGAAGTGTAAGCATAGGTGAGTGCTAGCCCAACATGTGCAGAGCTCTTTAATCACAATTTGGCCAAGTGAAAATGATTTTTTTAATTATACAAAGTCATATTTAAAATGCTAATTAAATAGCATTTTATATTAAATAATGAGACCATAAAGGGAGCAACTCAAGAAGCAAAAAAGAAAAAAAAGGGAAAGTATCAATATAGTAATGACTAACAGAGCTCTCAATTAAACTACTCACCTTGACCACATAGAAACCTTAGGCATCTAAGGAAAAACCCTCCAGGATTTAGTAAAATAAGCATAAAGGAACTTCTCACAGTCAATGTTCAAAGTTCCTAGAACAGGGCCTGGTATATTACAGACACTCAATAAATGTGAGCCAACTCATCCCTAGCCTTATCAACTATGATTTTGAATTTTTAATCACATAAGGGAAAAAACTGAAGACAATGCAAGAAATCCTTAAGTTTTTCAACTTCACTCAAGGTACAAATCGAAATCATCAAAGGTCACTTTACTAAAAGGAGAAGAACAAAGTCAAGAGAAATTGATTCTACAGCACACTCTGTCTGAAATTTCCCATTAGGATTGCTGGCATGCAAAGCTCATTTAAGACCAATCCAGCAGACAGCAGGGGCAGATTAGCAAGTCAGTGTACTGGAAAAAACCAACACATAATATACACACATTTGCCTCCACTTCCAGAGTAATCATCAATCAATGGATCAACTGAAGGGAAGCAGGAGGGAAAATACAAGAAGGGTCAAAGTTCAGGTTCAGCAGTGACACAAAGAGGGAACAGAACAGCATTTGGCATTTGAGAAAATAAAATTCATACTTAGAACATATAATTTTTAAAGAATGCATTAATTTAAATCCAGACTCTATCAGTAAAAGCTTACCTAGAAATGGGCTTGAAAATTTATGAAAATTTCAAAGGATATGATACTACTTTTACACCCAAAATTTTAAAGTTTTATTAAATAAATCCACATTCTATCATATTACAATCTTTCTTAATAAATTACTTTATTCAAAAGAGGGAATTTTTTTGTTTTGTTTTGTTTTTTGAGGTAGGGTCTCACTCTAGCCCAGGCTGACCTGGAATTCACTATGTAGTTTCAGGGTGGCCTTGAACTCACTGTGATCCTACCTCTGCCTCCTGAGTGCAGGAATTAAAGCCGTGCGCCACCACGCCCAGCTCTGAGTTTTTTTTTTAAGCATGCATTATTAAATAGCATTGTAAAAAGCACTTTCTGGAAGTCTAATTCTTGAACGTGGTAAGAATTAACTTTTCTCCTTCATTTGTTCATAAGTAACAGAGGCTATTCAAAGGTGAATCTTATCTAAAAGTAGCTTGAGTGGGGAATTTCTTACACAGATATGTTAAACCAAAGAAACAAGTTCGAAATTAACATTTTTATGAGGTAATTTTTCAGAATAAATTTAACATCCAAAAAAACTTCCTTAGCTATCCGAGTACATCCTACACAAAGGGATTTTGAGATAATTTTCACTGATTTTTTTTTTTTTGGGGGGGGGGTTGGGGTGGTTTAGAGGTTAGGTCTCACTCTAGCTCAGACGACCTGGAACTCATTCGGTAATCTAAGGCTGGCTTTGAACTCATAGAGATCCTCCTTCCTCTGCCTCCCGAGTGCTATAATTAGAGGCGTGTGCCACCACTCCTGGCTTTTTTATGAAGGAGAAAACAAAACTACTATCTAGTTTCATCAAGTCCCTAAAATCTAAGTTTGTTTTAAATATAAGAACCTAAAGATGAAGATAAGATCTTGTGTGGATCCTTAATTCACTTACTGTCAATAATATCTCCCAGCCCCTGAGCACGAAGAAGGTCCTTTAGCCGTGTCACTTCCTCCTTTAATTCCCGAACCAGTTTGGCATTGGGGTCCTCATTGATAACAGCATTACATTTAATTTGTTTTGCACGATCTGCATACCTAGGTACAAGAAAAAAATTAATTCCTGCCATTTCTCAGTAGCTCTACTTCTCATAAGTAACATACTATCATTCTAAATCAAAAATCCTGAGTATACACATATTTTATGACCCTTGAAAACATTAGTATAGAGCTTTATAGATCCTTACAGATACAAAGGCTCAGATGAATTTAAGTAATTTTCCCATGATCACAACAGAAATAAACACCAAAAAAAACTTAAATTCAGTTTGTTAGCCTATATAGCAATTTTTTTTGCTATATCAAAAATATTTTTAGTGGCAAAAAGTAATAGATTATATTCCACATGCAAAAATATCCTGTGAGTATTCTGTTGACAACTATGACTTTCCACGTGAGCACATCTAAAACAAGGAGTAAGCTCACAGAGGGAATACAGCCACGGAAATGAATACTGCAAGAAAAGGGTATTATCTAAAAGTTATACAAAAATATTACTCAAGCAGTTTAAACATCTTTCCTATAAAAAGTTCCTACCTAACCCAACGAACCTGTAAACCTTAAACAGGCAAACTCCATTATAATAGCCCATCATCAAATAGAAGTGGTGTATATATGTGATCGGGCTCAAGCAGGCCCTGAGGACACAAGTAAGTTGCATGAGGAAGTTCCCCGAATGCCTATGGTTGTTACTCCTGCTACAATGCCTTTTGTCCCCAAGCATGCACCTATGGCATCATGGTGTGCCCTATAATCAATTGACTGAGGAGGAGAGGACTAGGGCATGGCAGGTACCTCTTAGAAGTGGACAGCCACACCATTTTCAGTCCATTTCTGGGACAAGTCTGAAGGACTGTGAAGGGAAGTCTTCACAATGGGCAGAACTTTGGGCAGTGCACATGGCTGTGCATTTTGCTTGGAAGGGAAAATGGCCAGATGTGCAATGTACACTGATTCGTGGGCTGTGGCCAATGGTGTGGCTGGATGGTCTGGGACTTGGAAGGAGCACAATTGGAAAATTGGTGAGAAAGACATTTAGGGAA
>PVHP010015492.1:0-37389 GCA_004024765.1 Zapus hudsonius
CCCCCCTTTATGTGTTGTTGCTGACGGGGACAATGTCTCTGGATATTCTCCCCACCATGGCTCTTACATTCTTTCTGCCCCTTCTTCTGCTCAGTTCCTTGAGACATGGTGGGTGAGTTTTAAGTCTGCTTTAAAGAGATCTTAAGTGTCTCTGGACACTTTGGGTTGTGTTGGGTATCATTGGTGTCTGACCTTTCCTGGGTTATCTGACTTGCTGTGGTGATAGGCCTCTTATTTATCTCGCCACTTTCTCATAGGTTTCATTTGGGGCCTAGATGATAGGCCAGGGGTGGTTCATCTTTTGACAGGATGTCAGCCATCATCCCATGTCTTGTTGGTAGAATTGAGTTATCCAGGGCTTTCTCACTGCCTTCTGGAAGATACAAAAAGAATCTCCATCGGAGAGTGAGATCAGTATAGGCTAGACACAAACATTGCTAATTTGGCTAATGGGTGTTGCCTCTCTGTAGCTCTCTGGTAGTGGGAATTTCTCCTTGGAGCCTGGGTTCTTGGTCCCTATAAGATTTTTCCATAGATCCCAAATCCAGTTACGAATTCCTTGACACTGAGCCAATCAGTTGGATCTCTTAGCCAATCTGAAAGCCATTGATTACCCACCTAGGTTTGGTGCCACTACTGCACAGGTGAGTACCTCTTGACTTGCTGGTCTCTTCCATATAGCAGCATTCTCATTCAGCATTCTCGTGACATCAGTCTGAATTGTATATCAGTGGTCTCTGATTTCTCCAAATATTATTGGTCAATTTCCCCTGGTCTCTTATGTAGCACCTTTCAGCACTGCATATGCTAGCATCTGGGAGCTGATCACCATTCTGGATCTAGCAGGGTCTCTTGGTGTTGTGTGATGACTTTCTGTGGTTTCTTTAGCAATAGGATCTTCTTACCTTTGGCCTTGGGAATTCAAGAGCTTTGACAAAAGCCTGTCTTGTTTTGAGGACCTCATGGGTGTCTTTATTCAACAGCTCAGTGTGGGAAGGAACCAATGACTGGGACAGGGAGTTGCAGGCCTCATCAATTTTTCATCAGATTAGGCTGCCTCCCATTCTATTCATGGCCCCTCTTACCTGGTGATGCACCCAGCTTCCTCAGGAGCTTATAATGAAAGCAAGAAATTTATGGTATTGCTTCATTATTGGTTTAGCTTATTGTATAAGTTTCCCCCGCCTTGCCATTCCTCCCCCCAATTCCTTCCATTTTCTTTTATAGACTCTTGATTCACCTGTAAGGTATGCTCCCCTAGAAACTATAAGTCAACAGTAACCCTTCCCAACCATAGGCTGCTTCTGGCCAGGTTTTTTTCCCCATCAATGAGAAGATAACTAATACACTTCACACATTGTTTCCAGGCTATGTGTGCTCTGTAGCCTCTCTCATTATGGACCTCCTTTCATTTTTAATATACATTACATTCTATTCATGTCAACAAGGTCCACCCTTGTTTCTGCAGCTGTGGCCTTTGGCCTAAGCTTTGGGAGTCACTTTCAGTGGTGCTTGCCCCAGAGACAGCTGGATCCCTTGTAGAAGATTCAGGAGAACGCTGGGTCCCAGCTGCTCACTGGGTACAACCATCCTTTGGAGAGGGACCTAGCAGACAATGACCACAGATTTCCCAGCCATGCAGGATGAGCTTCAAAACAGGATGTCTCAAGGAAATGCAGGCAAGGTAACTTGGATTTCCATGCTAGTCACAGTGACTGTGGGCAGCATGCTGAAACTTGGATCCTCTCCTTCCTCATTCATAAAAATGTGAACAACAGTGTCACTGTCTGAGCTCTAGTATTTGAGTCAAATGTAGTAGGCATTTGGTAAAAGATGAGTAGAGCATAGCTGAAGGCAGCCCTGAGTTTTTACCCCTTTCTAGAGAAGGGGCGGTGTATAGCTGGAGTCTGGCATGGTTGGTGGACTGGTTAAGCAGACAGAAGGAAATGCTCTCAGCAGGGTAGTCCACTGTCCCAGGACTCCCCAGCAACTCTAAGAGCAGGAACCAGAGTGAGACATGGACCACACTGAAGGAGACTAGAGACTCCTTGCTTCCAACCATGGATGCTTAGTCCCAGTAATAAGAGAGGGACCTTGCCTTCAAATGGGACTTCAAATTCTGTTAGAATGGAAGTGCTAGCCAGGTTACACTGATCTGGATTGAAGTCACTGGCCATGACTTAGAGAGGGCTGAGGCCACGCCTGGCATTTTCATAGCTGTGCTTCTGGCACACGAGCCTGCACCCCATGAAAGTCCATCTCGAGGGTGCATACCGACTTTCCTGTCTGATTAGTCAGTGCTCCATCACTTCAGAATCAACCTCCTTCGCTGTTGGAGGAATGTGTGCTGCTCACCATGCACTTCTATGAGTATGCCTTCAAGAGTTTTGGAAATCTGCTCCAAGATTGTTTTTTAAAAATGGGCTCTCAAGGAAATCCCTGGAGGCTCAGAAAGATTATGGCTTAGGGACATTATTCGGAATAGCAAACGTGGTGGGAATAATCTCCTTTCCAGAAAGAGGGGATTAGTTAACTAAAGTATGATACATCTAGTCAATGGAGTGTTTTAAAGCCATAAAATAATGAAGGTTGCTTAATAACATGATAAAATATCCAAATTATGTAGCTAGGGTAAAAACATATTTCTTAATAGTGTTTTTGTGTAATCCCACTGTGTATGTGGGTGTACACTAAAAGGATTTTTATTCCTCACTGCCTTGAGTGAGTAAATGAAGGATAATTTCATTTTTAAGTTTTGTGTATGTGTTTTAAAAGATAATTTCTAAGGCTAAAGAGATTGCTAAGCAGTTAAAGTTGTTTGCTTGCAAAGTCTGACAGCTCAGATTTAATTCCCCAGTAAAGCCAGATGCACAAAGTGGCTCATTGGTCTGGAGTTTGTTTGTAATGGCAGGAGGCTTGGTGCATTCATTCTATCTCTCTCTGTCTCTGTCTCAGTCTTTTTCTGTCAAATAAGGAAAATAGAAAGATAATATCTAGTGTTTTGCATTGAACATCTCATGAAATAAAATGACACAAAATGTGATTTAGGTTTCTCTCTGAAAAGTTTGTTCTTAGCCCTCTAGGGCAAGTCTAGTCCTAAAAAGTTTCATCTAAGCCTTGGGGAAGGCTGGGGACATGAGTCCTCAGGTGTGGCTTTTCAGCTGCCCAGAGATACTGGGATAAAAGTCATGCTGCGTTTCTGTTATTAGAGACAGGACATTGTCTATGCCCCTTATTCACCTGCCTCTGGCCTGTCCCAGTGCGGGCATCATGTACACCCCAGGCTGTATAGTAGCTTTGGTCCACGTGGGCACTGGACCCACACTGTAGCTTCTCACTGCTAAGCTAATCAGCCATAAACGGGTTTCAATGAGAGAAATTTAAACCTTGTATGGGATGAATTGACCATGTAAATTAATTCTGTCCTGTGTTCCGGGAATTAAAAGAAAGAAGTCTGTGCTGTGAATTTGTGAATTCACTAATGGAATAGGTACTTCTGTGGAAGGGAAACACTGCCCCCCCCCCACCCCAGACACAGTTTCCTTATCTTTTCAGTTAACTGATTGTAGGTCCCTCTGCTCTGGGCCTGAGGCTTTGTTCCTGGGCCAACCACAGCTGTCTGACTTCATCTCCTTGGAGGTTGAAGGCGCTCCCCAGAGGCTCCTGGGCTCTTTACAACAGAACCACCCCTGGAGGTTGCTTAGAATTCCTCAGCCCAGAGCCAGTGTGATGGACACTCCTAGTGCATCCTTACTGAGCAGGGAGATGCTCTGGAGTGCTTCTTAAAGGGGAGTGAAATGCAGGAGAGGGGACATGCCTGAGAGTTCTCTGAACTGGAATCATTCCAGTGGTCTCCCCACCAATGACCAGTGCGATCCTTTACTGACAACACCAGGCTTTTGCTGATGCATTCTATGAGGGTGGCACTATGCTGGGCACTTTACGCTGCCCATGAGCTATGGTTAGCCTGGGTTCTCCAGTGAGACAGATCCAGTAAGAAGTGTGTCTGTTAATGGGGGAAACCAGTGTTCTCTGACTGGACTTGAGGTCCACTCCATGGGAAGAAATTCATGCCTAGCACTGAAAACCTAATCAAAACCTAGGTCAAAAGCCCTAAGGGTAAAACTACTTCTGTTGTCTGGCTAAATGCATATATCATGCCCACCAAACTGCCTTCTAAATACATACGTTTATTTGCATATATTAAAGCTGATCTCACTTTTGTTCAGAGAAACTTCCCTTTTCATTTGGCAATGACCATTGGGGAGACTCGAAACTCACCAAAGTGCTGAGAAGTGTTGGTGGAGTGTTCAGCACTCAGTGAGACATCTCTACCATGTCCTCCAAGGCTGGGGACCATTGCAGAAGGGCCGGCTGAGAGAATGTAACAGCCAAAGGAAGGGGAGGACTGGTTACAATGTTGTTGTCCAGACACAAAGTGGCCTTGATATTCATGGCCTCATAGTGGCGGATGCTATCCTCTCAAGACCTGCATGATAAGAGGGAAAATGATGATATCAAAATAGAAGAAAAACTAGTTGGGAAGAAGAAGGAATTCAGTGGAGAGGGAATTTGGTAGAGGATTGTGCATCATTTGCATGTGTGTGAGCACATAGTTATCCCTATGCCCACCAGAGGTTGCTTCCAGGATTCCCTTGGATACTATAACCCACGAATGCTCACAGCTTTTATATTAAATGGTACAGTGTTTACAGATAATTTATGCACAGCCTCCTCTATGCTTGTCACCTCTAACTTAATACAATGCCAATGCCGTGTAAATAACTGATCTACCATATTGTGTAGGAAGTAAGGGCAAGCAAATATGCTCAGTAAGAGCACAACCATTGTTGGATGCTACATAGTGCCTGAGTGGTACTTCCAATGAGGAGGCCTGGAGAGTGACACCCTGTGACATGGTGGCGGGTGACAGGGCATGCTTTCTCATCTCTGCATGCTGTGTCATGTTTGATATGTGGCAACTGTTACTTTTGCTTTTTGGTTCTTTGTAGAATATTTTTTCAAATACTTTATCTGTGTATAGTTGAATTCATGGATATAGAACTCTGGCAGGGGGAAGGGGAAGAGAGCGAGCGAGCTTGAATTAGGCATCCCCCATAAAGTTATCTGTTGTGATTCTCTGATCCCCAGCTGACGACACTTTGGGAGGTAGAGCCTTGCTGGAGGAGGTGTGTAACAGGGGTGAACCTTGATGGTCTGTTAGCCCCAAGCTTGCCAATGTTGGTTTGGCACATTCTCCTGTTACTGTTGTCTATCTGAGGTTGGCAAGGAGGTGACGTCCACCCTCTGCTCATGCCACCCTTTCCCCTGCCATCATGGAGCTTCCCCTTGAGACTATAAGCCAAAATAAACAACTTTCCTCCCATCAGCTTCTTTTGGTTGAATGTTTTTCCCCAGCAACAAGAAGGTAATGACAACAGAAGAAGAGAGGGCGAGAGAGTTACAATGTATTACCAATCATAACTCACATGATTGTGGAGGCAGAGAAATTCCAGTATCTAACCAACAGACTGGTGACCCAGGAGATTTGATGAATATCTTCAGCCTGAACCTGAGGGTATGACAACCAGGCACAAGTGGTAGAGATTCTTCTCCAAATGTGACCAGACCTGAGCCTGAAATGAGGCAATGTTTCAGGCCTAGCCTGCAGGCTGGAGAAGGCCAGTACTCTAGATCAGGCAGCTGGAGAGGAGGCCCTTCGTATTTGCAGGAGGGTCAGCCTTTTTGTTCTATTTGCACATCCAACTTGTTATATGAGGGCTTCCCTCAATAGGGAGGGCAAGCTGCTTGACTTAGTCTACAGACTTGGGTGTTAAGCTCATCCATAAATAGTCAGATGGGACACACACAGAATGAGCAAATATGCACTTCTTCCATGGCCCTGCCAAGTTGCCCACTATGCATGATTTCTATAATTTCTAGAAGGATTTTGAAAGGCTAGCTGTATTTTCACTCTTTTAAAAATTTTTGTCATTTATTTGTGTGTGCGTGTGTGTGCACATGCGTGCGCACGCGTGAGCATACATGCACGCATGTGAAGGTCAGAGGACAACCTCAGGGTGTTGGTTCTCTCCTACCTTCTTTGAGACAGGTTCTATTTTCTTTTGATGCTGAGCAATAAGAGGGTCTTGGTTGCACCTCACACTGCTATTGGGGTGTTAGGCTTACAGACTGTCACAGTCAGCCACACACCGCTGGGATGAATCTTCAAACCAGGCACAGTTTTGGGAGGAAAGGATTTATTTGTAGCTATAGATACAGGGGAAGTTCCAGAATGCAAAAGAGGCTGCTCCTCTTTCACAGGTCCCAGCAGAGAGAGAAACCCATCACCAACATCACACACACAGAACAGCAAACAGGCAGGAGAGCAAAGGAGAGAATTTCTTCTCCCTTATATAGGCTTAGGGTGGGGTCTTGCAACCCTACCCAGACTTACTGGCTTCCTGAGTCTCTGGAATTTCCTTCCTGCATGGCCCACACAAGAAAGGATGTTTACTTCTAGCTTCTTTGAGCTTCCATATATCCTGCCCCCTACTGAGAGGCTGCCTTCCTGTGAACATCCTCAGAGACCCACCCAAGATTACTTGAAAGGTCAAGTTGACAACAAAACTTAACCATCACACAGACTCATGTGCCACTTTGCATCTGGCTTTACATAGGCACTGGGGATAAAACTCAGGTCAGAAGGCCTGTGAGCAAGTACTTTTAACTGCTGAACCATCTCTCCAGCCACAATTATTTCAAGTTTTATTTTAGGTTTTTTTATACAGGCTTTCAGGTAGCCCCAGCTAAACTGAGTACATCCTATGACCTTGAACTTGTGATTTTCCCGCTTCCGTGTCCCAAGTACTGAGATCACAGGCTGGTGTCACCATGCACTTTCACTAGACCTTTGAAAGGTTATGTTGTAAAAGAATCACAACAGCTAGTAACTGAAGAAACTGGGATTTGAACTCAGGCAACGGACCGGAGGGGCAGCCTCTTAACCATACATTATAATAGTCTATTCTAAAAATGACTGATTACTCATAGACCTCTCCCATAGAACTTTAACAAAAATATAACTAACAATGACATCATCACTTGCCTTAGACTCATGCATACCTCTAGAATGAGTGAATAAATGTATAATGGGAGAGCTGGGGTTCCCAAAAAGTTGGGGTTCCCAAGTAATTCCAATGTATCTTAAAATTTAAAAGTACCCATATTTTTGTTCTATAAAATTAAATAATTAAAATTACAGACCACCAGAGGATAAAGTATAGTGGGAGACTTTATTTAAAAAGAAATGAAAAGTCACATAGATCTCCAGCCACTAGTGAGGAGAGAGCAGGTGGGGGAGGTTTTAGCCACGTGTCTATAAAATCTGTGCTGAACAGCCCAGCAAGGGAGAGAAGGGAAGATACAAGAGGGCTCCCATCATGAGGAAAAAAGTTCACATAGAAAAGAACCCTGAGTCCCCCCCCTCACAATAGCCCACTCTGGCTGTGGTGAGGGGGTCTTACCTAGGCCTGGAGATTCACATATCTTTTTGCTGGGCAGCCATGAGGGAAAAGAGAGCAATCCTGCCTTCTCTAGGTAACTATATCCCCCTGGCCCAGAGGAGCCAGAGAGACAGCTGGTTGGTCTATCTTTGACCAATCAGTTTCAGGATTAGGTTTAAACTCTAGTAAGAGACAACTCCAACTCAAGGGGTGGGGGGTCAGGCATGAGATAATGGAGCCTGACTGCAAGCACAAATCCAGTGACACTCCTGGTTACCTTTGGGGGTCCCAGTCACCCTAACCTGTCACCAATGTACTTAGCATCTAACATCTGTCTTCCAACAAATCCATACTTTATTATTGTTGCACGACTGAAGAAAGTCCAGGTACCACATGGAGGGAACTGCTTAGCAGATACTGGTGAACTTGTTAAACAATTTGGATTCCCTTTCTCCATGACAGTCCCGGATCACACAAGGTGCATTTCAGGAACAAAGGAAGTGGTGCATTAAGGTGTGAAGGCTACGAGGAAGGACTCTGAGTCCATGTCAGAGAAACAAGACACCTGTGTAGCCAACTCATATGAAGTTTTGATTTATGGCATGAGGGATTCTGTGAGATCATTTCCAGAGGCTTATGATGAGTGTGTATGTGTGAATGAGGGCAGAGCCAGCTAAGCCCCCCAGGTCTCAGGAGCCAGGGATTCTGTGAGTTGACAGTTACTAGTAAACGACATGTCAAGTAAATATAAAATCACACCATGCTTTCCGATTTTTTTCCTGACTCTCTAAGACATCCTGGATACAGTATTTCCTCCCTTCCCTACTCAACGTCTTGAGTAGTCTTGATCTTTGAAATACATTACTATTTGTAGGAAGAGATTGCTCTGAATTTGAAGAGTTACTTTTGCAAAGCAAATTTACCTTCATAATTTCTTACAAGTATCATTTTCCTAAGATCAGGGCACATCTGGATTTATAAGAAAGCATGAAAGAAACTTCTCGATTAAAATAATGAGATGCACGTTAATATTCCATCTCCCCAAATACTTAATACTTTATCAAATTGATATTGGCTAATTGTTTTTAATGCTTTTTCAAAAGCACCAAGAGAACAATAAAGTTATTTCAAATTAGCTATTTTCAATTTAAATCTCCAAGACATAGGAGGAAGTGAAAATGAGCAAATAATCTTGTTGAAATACTGTCATTATTAGAATTGACTGAGCTGAGAGGAATGCTGACATTTTTTTTTTTTGCCCCAGGCTGGTGGAGAAAGATAGCCTGGGGCTGGTGACAGTCCAACTTGTCACATCCAAGTGGGTGATTCAAACTCAAATAAGATCACTGTTCACCGTGTAAGGAATTTGATGCAAGTGTACCTTTTTATTTGCAATGAACCAAACTTATACATACGTGCTGGTTGAAGAAAGGGAACCTTTTTAAAACTTGACAGATGCATCTTACGAACATGAAACTCAGCTCTGCACTTTGGTTCAGTGATGGGTTTGGTTCATGCTTTGCTCAGAAGCTCAAAATGTTTCACATCCTGGGCTAGAGAGATGGTTCAGCGGTTAAGGCACTTGCCTCCAGTGCCTAAGGCCCTGGGTTGGGACCAGTACCCACATAAGCCAGACCCACAAGGTGGTGGCCCTGGTGTGCTCGCTCTCTCTCTCTCTCTCTCTCTCTCTCTCTCTCTC
This sequence comes from Zapus hudsonius, assembly GCA_004024765.1. Classification (NCBI taxonomy): domain Eukaryota; kingdom Metazoa; phylum Chordata; class Mammalia; order Rodentia; family Dipodidae; genus Zapus; species Zapus hudsonius. The sequence continues at coordinate 9,205 of PVHP010015492.1, forward strand.
TCTATCTATCTATCTATCTATCTCTCTGCTTGAAAATGAATAAATAAAATATTTTTTAAAAAATGTTTCACATCCATTTCTTCCAGCTTTCCTCTCTTCAGATTGAGGGCTGGGAGATGGCTTTATAGGTAAATTGCTTGCTGGACAGACATGAGGACCTGAGCTTGGATTTACTAGTATATCAAAATAATGTGCCACAGCCAGTTTCCTCTTTCATTCCTGTCATATGTCTGTCCTCTGTCATCTGTTTTAAGAAGATCCTAGACCAGTGGCTGAGGACTTGGGAGGAAGGGTTCAGTTCTCAGAACAAAGGGACTTTGTTCGGAGCAGGAACCCAACCTCAAAATGGGGATGAGACCCAAATCAAGAGCCACGGTAGAAATTCCATGAGAGGCTTAAAATGAATAGCTCATCACTGCACTTGCTACCATCTGGGGACCCATTCTGGATCTCATAGGGTCTCTCGGTGTTGTTTGATGACTTTCTATGGTTTCTTCAGCAATTGGCCTGGGGTGGGTATTCAGAAGCTTTGACAGAATCCTGTCTTGTTTTGGGGACCTTGTGGGTCTCTTTGATCAACAGCTCAGTGTGGGAAGGAGCCAATGACTGGGACAGGCAGTTGCAGGTCTGATCACTTTTTCATGGGGTTAGGCTTCCTCCCATTCTATTCTTACTAGGCGATACCCACTTCTTCCTCAAGAGCTTACTGTATGAAATTAAGGATTTTATGATTTTGATTCATTATTGATTTAGCTTATTATAAGTCCCCCCTTCTTCCTCCCCATGCCTTCCACCTCTTTCACAGTCTCTCATTTCCCTTGCTAGGCTGAGTTTAAGCTTATCCTGGTTAGGAACCGCATATGAGGAAGAATATGTAGCGTTTGACTCTGTTCTTTTGTGAGTTCACTAAGTAAGATCTGCTCTAAGTCTGTCCACTTTTCTGTAAATTTCATTATGTCATTTTCCCTTTCCGCTGAGTAGAATTCCATGTGTAAATGTACAACAATTTTGAGACCCATTCATCCAAGGATGGGCATTTGGGTTGATTCCAATTCTTGGCTATTATGAATTGAACTACTATAAACATGGTTGCACAAATGTCTCTGTGCTGAGGTGTGATCTTGAGATACCTAGTAGAGGGATAGCTGGGTCCATTGGCAGCTCTATGTCCATTCTGTTCAGGAGTCTCCACACTGTTTTCCATGGTGGTTGGATGAGTTTTCAGCCCCACCAGCAGTGAATTTCATGGTTTGATCTAGCTGTCCCCACAAATGAATGTGTTCTTTTGAATGATTAATCCTCAGTTGATGGCAGTTTGGGTTTTACAACCTCGCTAGAGCTGCATTATTGGGAGTGGGCTTATGGGGGTTATAAGCCAGTGTTTGGCACACTTTGCTGCCATTGTTTGCAGTGCTGTGGCAGAGGTGATGTCCACCCCTCTGCTCATGCCATCATTTTCCATGACAGGATGGAGTCTCCATAAGCCTAATAAACTCATTCCTCAATAAGCCGCTTATGCTTGGGTTCTTTCTGTACAGCAACTAGAAAGTTGACTACAATACCAGAGAACCACAGAGAGGCTAATTTCAATAAAATCTTGCCAAATTAGAAATGTGTTTCTCATTTGACCTATACTGATCTCACTCTCCAATGGAGATTTTATTTTTCAGAAGGCAGCGAAAGAGCCATGGTCATTCCAACTCCACCAACGAGCCACAGGCAGAAGGCTGACATCCTGGCAAGCATGAACCACCCCAGGCCTATCGTGTAGGCCCCAATCGAAACCCTTGAGAGAGTGGCAGGATAAACAAGAGACCTATAACCACAGCCAATCAGTCAACACAGGATAAGTCAGCGGGATAGACACCAGTGACTTCCAACACAACTTAAAGTAGAAGCACAGAGACTCTTAAGATTTCAACAATAAAGCAAACTTAAGACTCCCCCACCATGACTCAGGGAACTTAGTGGAAGAGGGGGCAGAAAGATTTTAAGAGCCATGGTGGGGGAGAATATCTAGAGACATTGGCCCCCCTCAGCTACAACACACAAAAGGGCAACCTGGCTGCATCCTGTGCTAACCATAACCCCCTACCCCATAGATTGATCCAGTACACCTACCGAGGAGGATACCCAGTGGATTGGGGACTAGGAGGAGCGAAATGGGAATACCAACACAATATTTGCTCATACAATGTATCTAATTTTGGGTAAAAAAGATTTTTTTTTTTTAAAAGTGGGTAGTTCAATCTGAAGACTTCAGTGCAGCCCTGGTGACCTGCTGAGGGAATTCTTTGGGTCGTTTCACATGGGGTTTGGAAACATCTGGCTTCTATGGCCTTCAGGGATTTTCACACTCTCTATAGCAGCAAGGACCTTGGTCCTCTTACTTCCAATGTGGGGCTCTTTCCTTTATCTTCCTGCTGCCTTTTTAGGGGATGAAGGTCATCGTGTAATTCTCCTCTACTAGAGAAATAGGGGTGGTCTTGCTGTTACCACTGATATTGAGTACTGATGGTCTTACTGGAGTTGAAAATACTGAACCCATGTGTCCATAGCAATTGGGCTTTATCAAAGAAGGTTAGATCAGATGCTTCTCCAGAGGCACAGGGCAATGAAACTTTGCTATCATAAATGTCCTTGCTGGATCCTCAGGGGCCTCTGATGTAGACTCTCCCAACTCCAGGGCACTGAATGCTTGCTGAGGCAGGATGATGGCAGACCATGGCAAAGCAAGCCCACCCTCACACGACACCCATTAGTACAGTTCGTATTTCACTGACCAAGTTCATCTATAGGTGGGCAAAGGCATGTACTCTTCCTACAGGAAGAAGAGGCCTGCTCCAGAAACCTAGCATGAAGATGTCAGTTTGTTTCCATGGCATCCCCAGTACCTTTAAGGGGATCCAACCTATACCAGGTGCTTAAAGTGTTGTGCTAAATAAATAAATGGAAGAACAAATACACAAGAATAAGACAACCATTTATATCCTCAGAGTTCACTTTGGTTTCTTATATAATTCTTCATCCATCTTGATTAGAACATAGTAGGAAGTTATCCCAGAAAGGTATATGCTTGGGAAAATGGCCTTTCTATAGATTATTCATGACTGAAAGTGGACCTGGTCTGCATAAGTTCCTCATTGTGTACTATATAGGTACACGGGGCATTTCTTCTATCTGTTCCAAGGTTTGGTGGGTCCACTCGAAAGACCATGTGATTCTTGGGATATTGAGGATTGAGGTGTAGGAATCAATAGAGCTCAATGTAAAACTACTACACCGAACATTAATTTTGCAGATGAAGTTTTTGAGGAGTTCCCTTTAGCCAGAATTATGGCTCTTTTTGAAGTTAACAATAGTTCTTCCATGAAATGGCCAAAAGAGGGCACTTAAATAGCCGTCCTGGGAGAGTTGTTTCCCAAATCTGCACGCACATGGACACTAATGGCCACTCCCATCTTCCTGTTTTGTTCCCATTAAGCACACATCCTCAGAGCCACTTCACGCCGAGAGAACAAATGTTTGCCAGTGTCCTTTCCATTTCTGGGAAGCCTAAAACCTGCCCATAACTTGGCTAATTTGTCGTTGATCATGGGGAAGATAATGAGTAGGGAAAATTGAGGAAGCAGAGGACAGGGTTGCTAGGAAACAGATTGACTTCTCACATCTAGACAAATCAACTGCAGATGTGATGTTAACAAGGCCAGTTACCTCCAATCTCCGTTCCCAGGAAGTACTGCTTCAGAGGTGGTGTCTCCATGAAGATCAGCAATAGTCAGGGAGAGGAGTGGGTGGGGGTCTTGTCTGGGGGCTCTGTGGTGACACACACTGCACAGCGAGTGCATAATGACTCTACTTCTGAGAACAGGTTTGCTGATTGAATGAAGTTGCTGGTGGAAACGCCACGACAGTGTCTGCATAGAGAGTGAGCTGGGGAAGTGTTAGTCTCAATCATTTTTGTTTCCTTTTTGTTGAAAGGAAGTTGGAATTTACTAAGACAATGTTTTAATGAATCATGAGTGGAAAGAGAGAAAAGGCAGGAGCAGGGAGGGGAAAGGAGGCGAGAGAGAAAGAAAAGTTCAAAAAGCAGTAACTGTCTATAGACATAGAAGTAGAAGCAAACTGTCTAGGGGATAAAGAGGGATGACAGGGATGGAGGAGGGGTAAGAAGTGGGAGGTAGATGGTGGTAAGAAATATGCCTAATGTACTTATTTACTTCTATACAATGTACAGTATAGACTTGCATGAAAATACCCTTATGTAACATGGGGCCATATGCAATCTAGTATCAATGAGAGAATACATATGGTATCTGTCTTTCTAAGAATACCTTAATTAATATGATTATATCCAGTTGCATCCTTTTTAATGCAAATGATACAACTTCATTCCTCTTTAGGATTGAAGATTTTTCCTATCTATCTATCTATCATCTATCTATCTATCTATCTATCTATCTATCTATCTATCTATCTATCTGTCTGTATTAGTCAGGTTTCTCTAGAGGAAACAGAGTTGATAGAATGGATTATAATAAAAGGGAATTTATTGGGGTAGCTTACGACAGTCCAACAATAGCAGTCTGCAGGCCCACAGGTGAAGAAACCAGTAGCTGTTCAGTCCACATGGCTGGATGTCTCAGCAGTCCTAATCCAACCCAGAAGGCCTGATGGCTCCCTGGAGAGTGGCGGCTCTTCAGTCCATGATGTGAGGCCAAGGAAAGGGTAGGAGAGCAGGATACGAATGCAAGTTATGAACAAGCACCAGCAGCCGGGGGAGGAAGGAAGAGGGTTTCCTTCCCCTCAAGCTTCCTTATATTTAGTCCTCTTCTGGAAGGCCCACCCACTGGGGGGAAGGACTCACTCTGGAGAAGGGAACTCCTCCCTTCTACACAATCCCAAAAGGATTTTGTCAATTCTTCCTGCAGGCAAATTCAGAGACCCGTCCAAGATTACTACGGATTATTACATAGGTCAAGTTGATGAATAGACTTAACCATTACATTGTCTATTATCTATCTATCTATCTATCTATCTATCTATCTATCTATCTATCTATCTATTATCTATCATCTCTCTCTCTATATATATACATATATATATGATTTTTTATCCATTTTTCTATTGATAGATATATAGCTTGGCTCCATAACTTGGCTATTGTGAATGGTGTTATGATAAACATTGATATGTAAATTATAAAACTGCAGTGCCTGTACCTTGTAAGGGTAGGAATAATCACCTCAAGAGAGAGATGCCTCATTGTTTTCTGATGGTTTTGCTTCCAGACCTTCCATTACTGTTCAAAGAGCTTCCATGATTAGTTAAGACAATTTCAGAATCTTCTCATTACACCTCTGCCTCACAGACTATTATTGTGAGGGTTCAAGGAGGGAGAGATTGTATAAGTGATTTAACACTGAGATACATTTAATGTTTACATAGGACTGTTCTCATTATTATGGCTAACAGCTACTCCTAGACCCCAGGGAGCATTCTTACAAAGAAGTTTGCTCCTTCTCTGGTCCTTCTCTCTGCTACCCAAATCTCATTCATATTTTAAATCATAAACTCTATGAGCTATGTCCCTGCATCCAGCAAAACTGTCATGGTCTACTTGACTTAATCAAAACTTAGTAAAAACTTATCCGAATAAAGCTAGTGTGAAGAGGAGAAAGAGAGAGAGAGAGAGAGAGAGAGAGAGAGAGAGAGAGAGAGAGAGAGAGAGAGAGAGAGAGAGAGAGAGACCATGATAGTTGATTTTACATGCCAACTTGTCTGGAGTCAGGGCTATTTAGATAGCTGGTACTATTTACAATTGGATTATTTCTGACATTGTCCAATTTATTTAAGGCCTCCGTAAAACGAAAAGGGAGAGAGTGAGAAAATCCACTCTGTTGAATTACAGCATCCATCTTCCTTGGCTTTTAGACATAGAGGTCCCTAGTTATTGATCCTTGAGGCTGAGATGTACTCCCTGGCTCCTCTGGTTCTCAGCCCTGCAGCAGCAGACCCAGTTATGCCTTGAGCTTTCCTTGCTTTTCTGCTTATGGTTAGAAGATCGTGGGATTCTTTATCCTCCAATTAGTATAAAAGCCAGTTTTCATAAGTGTCTAGCAACTTACCCATCCATCACTAAGTACATCTTTGCACTCTTGAGTCTATCCTTGCATCCCTGCATCCTTATACCTACTCATGCATCCATGCATCCATGCATCCATGCATGCATCCATGCATCCATTCATCTATTTGCTTTCTTATTCAAAGCACAGAAGCACAGGGCCATCTACTCAAGAATTTGACCCAGAAATTGAATAGCGTTCTATTTGGCTAAGACAATGGTTTAATTTGAAAACACTGTAATTATAATTTATAGATTATTCCCAGCATTAAATTACCTACCCACCAACTGGAGTGAGAATACCAAGTCCTTATGCAACATAGTACTGCCTGAAATTGGGGTGTGGTATATCCCCAATTGTCAGGGAAGACCAATGTGTATTTTAAGATATGACAGAAACTTCCCAGAAACAAGACTATGTGCCCATGTAAATACTAGTTTAGGAGAATATTTTCCTAGCATAAACCACACAAGCAGTGGCCTGGAATATGGTGCTGATTACATTTATTCATTTATCCAACAAGGAGCTCAGAATCTCAAGGGGGTGGGGCAGTGTATGGAACAGTGTATGCATTTAGTTTGCATAGGCATTGAAATACTTCCAGAGTGCTGTAAAGCATATAACAAACAGCCATGTAGCCCAGCTCCAAGGGAGGCCAAAGATGGGAGGGTGCCTGGGTGACCCCATAAAGATTGGATAGTGGGGCTGAAAAGATAAGCATCACTTAGTAAAAAGCTCACCTTGCAAGAATGAGGACCTGAGTTCAGATCTCCAGAACCCACATACAAAAAGCCATGTGTATGGTTTGTGCTTGTAGCTTTAGGATCCCTGGGGCTTGCTGGCCAGACAGTCTAGCCTGTCTCTAAGGAAAAGAAAAAGAAAAGGAAAAAAGAAAGAGGCGGACCATCTTCTTAAGGAATGACACCTAAGGTGGTCCTTTACATGCACAAGTACATACGTGCTTACACACCTCTTCCCCCAGACATGCACATTCACATTTATGCACATGCACTAACAGTGAATGGCTACAGGTTTTTCACATGAAGCAGGTGGGAAGCTGAGGGTAGAATGATGGGCAGAAGAGGGGCAGAGCCATGCAGAAACTTGGCATATTCAGAAAATATTAGAAGGTTCTATATGATCATGGTAGTAAACAATGGCAGGGGCCTGCTGTGCTAAGGAACTTGAACTTCATCCTTATACCCATGGGCAGCTTTAAATATGTCAGCACTGCTATGGCCATTTGCCATTCACAGTATTCATTGCCCTCTCCTTTGACAGTGACTATTTTATCATGACAAGGGCTTGCAAAATAGTAGGAGCTCCTTTGCAGAGGCAAAATTGATGCTTCCAAGCTCCCCACTTGGTCAGGAGGAGGACTCTGGCTTGGACCCTCACGAAGTCACTCAGTACAAGAAATGTCAGGGCTGGTTGAAGTTGGAAAGTCAGGAACTTGTGGTTTCCTTAAGGACATGAACAGAAATTATATATATATATAGTGTGTGTGTGTATGTATGTATGTATAACAAGAGACATTTTCATGATAGGTCAGGTCAGCTTTAGTGAGTAGAGGCCTGAAATCAGTGTGGTTAATGGGAGGGCTAGAGGAACCTTCAAGGGCACTGAACCAACAACCCCAATCCCTGAGCAGTGAGGGAGAGCTTCATTCATTTACTCCTGGGAAGTGGTACTGTGACAGGGTCAGGCATCTGCAGAGAAGCCCCTCCCCTTGAGTGGGAGGTGTCTAACTAGAGCTGCAACCTAGGGGCTAAAACTGATTGGTCAGATATGAACCAATCAGCTATCTCTCTGACTCGCCTGGGGAAAACTTAAATTAACTTCCCTAGAAGAAAGCCCATCTCTTTCCCACATGGCAGGCTAACAGAAGTACCTCTAACTCTCCTGGCCTTAGGAAGGTAAGGCCTACCCCCACCCCAGCTAATGGCTGGGGTGGGGGCGGCTGGGGTGGGGTGGGGGCAGGCTCCAGACTTTTTTCCCTCATGATTCCCTCATGAACCTCTCCTCATGATGGGATCCCTTTGTATCTTATTTTTTCTTCTGCTTGTTTAGTTGAACAATATAAGTTTTGTTAACCTCTCTGACACATGTTTTCCCCACACTGGTGGTTGGAGAACTCTGTAACTCCCTATGTTCCCTTAAATAATAAAGTCTATCACTATAACTTACTATTTTGTTGTCTATGCTTTTAATTCTTTAACTTTATAGACAAGAACTCGAATACTCTTTAAACTTGGGGTGCATTGAAATTTTTTCTGGGTGTTATCTAAATTCTATCCCTCTCCAACACCCCATATCAGTACTTTGTAACAAGTTGTTTGGGAAGGATATATCACAAATTCAAATATTTTTGATCAAAGGTTCCAAGGCAAAGCTTTAAGTTGAAAGAACTCTAAGCTATCACCTAGTCAAACATCTTCCATAGAATGTTCCAGAAAATGGGACTTTTACTGGGTTCATAAATAATATATACATAAGAAAATTGTGTGGTTAAATTTGATATAATACTGGATAAAATGTTTGGAGCTGGGATATAGCTTAGCTGGAAGAGGGCTTATCTAGCATTCATGCGGTTCTGGGTTCAATCCTCAGTCCTGCATAAACCAAGTGGGCATGCGTGCCATTCCTGCACTTGGCAGGTGGAGACACCATAACCAGAAGGGTCAGGCCTTGAACTCTCAGTGCTTCTTTATCCTCAGCCTTCTGGGTGCTGGGAGATGAAAATGTGTGACCCCCCTGCTGATTATTTGGGGTTTGTAATTGATTATAATTTTACTTCTTAAACCATCCCATCCTTGGCCACTGTAGGCTTTGTATGCTGCCTCCTGTATTCTTCTGACATGGTTTAAACGTTGCATGTGTGTGCGCACATGCGCGTGTGTTTTGAATACAACCTTGCTTTCTGACTCTTGTCTTTGAGGTTTTCATGCCCACATTGTATATGCCCTCTCTCTGTCCAAGAGTGAGCCATTTTCCCAAAGCAACACCTAAGCAGGAGACGATCCATGTAGAGCCCTAACACAACCTCTAAGGAAGTGGGATGACGAGCAAAATATCTATTCCCACAGCAAGGCAGATAACCTAGGGAAGGATAATGGAGAGAGGCACCAAGGGTGCCCAAAAAGTGTCTAAAACACAAATTTAGAGACTCTTACAAACCTAATAACTATGCAAAATTTAAATTCACCCACTATGACTCAGGGGAATTTACGGAAGAGGGGGCAGAAAGAATGTAAGAGTCATGGGGGGAGAATAACTAATGCATAAAAGGGAATGTTATCATGGATTCAATGGCTATATCTAATAAACTATGATACTGAGCATATTGTTGTGTTAATATATATAATTTTAAGCCAATAAAAATGTAAAAAAAAATAAAAATAGAAACCAAGACCTGAAGGCTCAATATGATATGCTGTGATGTGGTTTTCATTGTGAGCCATTGCTTCTAGGAACTTTCAGCTCACAGACAAAGGAAGTGTGGTTTTGTGTGTGTGTGTGTGTGTGTGTGTGTGTGTGTGTGTGTGTGTGTGTATGGTGTGTGTGTGATCTGTTTATAAATCCCGTTACATGTAACCAGTTCCATTTATCTTACGCTAAACCTGATTTTCCACTGATGCTTCCAACCTAAATCACTAACATATGTCATTCTAGCCTCCTTCCATTGACTGTATGGGATTTGAAACTTTAACAATGAACAGACAAATTCCTACCATCCAGTTACTTATTGTGAAATTCCAGTACACATAGCCAATGGTTTCTGAGTTCTCTTTTCCCTTCATGGAGAAAGATTTACCTTAGAGTAGTGTTCGGTGTGGCTCCTTTGCCTTTTAGATGTGTCCAGTGTTACATCTAATCTCCCCACCTGAACCCTTGCTTCATACATCAATGCTACAGTTAGAGCCCTTTGTCCTCATCTGCAGGATTCCCCAAGCTCTTCTGTTTCTTAAGTTATTACTTTAAAACGATTTACATAAATTAGGGCTCACCATTTGTTATATTTATATATATTCTACAGGTTTGGAAAATACATGTAAAATACACCCACAACGACCGTCTCATACTGAATAGGTTTACCGGCCCAAACCCACTATGCTTGAACTCCCCTGCTTCCTGGATTCTTGTGACATACTTTGAGCATTGCTCTTCATGTGTGTATCTTTGGAATATATCTTTGCTTTTGGATACTTGTCTTTCAGGGTTTCATGTCCACATGGTATGTTACCTGTCTCTGCCCAAGAATGAGTAAGTTTTCCAGCTCTAACCTTTTGTCTTTCAGTAGTATAATATACATTAGGGGTGTCCATGACAACCTGAATGCCTCACAGGATTCAGCTTATATGGTTTTCATTGTTGTAAGTGATAACAGTGAAGAACACAAAGCAAGATCTCCAAAGGCAAGGAACAGCCAGACAAAGGTTTTCAGAAGTCCTCTCCCAGGGAATCACACAGCTTCAGCACTACATGGTGTGAAATGCCCCATGGGGAAACTCTTTAAAGACCCACACCCAGGGTTTTTACTGGGCGATAGTCACCTAGGTACTAGGTTCCTAGAAGGAGAGAAGTACCCAGTAAATGCCATATGATTTGCACACATACTTGAGGCATAATGAGCTACTCTTCCCCTGGTCCTTGACACGGTGGAAACATGTCTGAAATCCACCAGATACTACAAAGCAGGCCTTTATAAGGTTAGGGGTCTCTAGTATGCTACATCAACTCATCATAGTGTGATATAATGAAATCACACAGTGTATGTTCTTTTAAGACTGGCTTCTTTCAATTGGCAATATGTATTTAAGGTTCATCTATTTATTGATGAGGCTTGATAACTTATTCCATTTTATAGCCAAATAGTATCTCATTGTTTTTTAATATTTTATTTATTCATTTCAAGCAGAGAGATACAGAAGAGATAGATAGAGAAGAGAGAGAGAGAGAGAGAGCACCAAGGCCACCACCTTGTGGGTCTGGCCTATGTGGGTACTGGGGAATTGAACCGGGGGCCTTAGGCACTGGAGGTAAGTGCCTTAACTGCTGAGCCATCTCTCCAGCCCATATCTCATTGTTTGACTACAGTACAATTTGTTAATCCATTCCTCTAGATTGAAGGGCATCTTCATTTCTTTTGTGGTTTGGAGATTGTTAACAAAGCTGATCAAAAAAAATTTGTGTGAAAGCTCTACTGTGGGCATAGCATTTCAAAACAGGAGTGTGACTGTGCTGTGACTGTCTTTGGCTTTTAAAGAAACTGCCAAACTCTTTTCCAAAGCATTCGTGCCTTTATCCATCCTTGCCAACAACGGACAGAGTCCCTGTCTCTTATTCTTGCCAGCTGTCATAGTCAGCCACACGCCGCTGGGATGCATCTCCAAACCAGGCACAATTTTGGGAAGTATTTGTTGAAGGAACAGATCCAGGGGAAGTTAAGGAAAAGGCTGGCCCCCCTTTCACAGATCCAAGAAGAGACAGAGAGGCCCAGCACCTACAAAGCCAGCCAGCAACTGTAACACTGTAACTCTCAAATAGCAGAACTGCCAGACTTGGGTTCTGGCTGCTGTTTTGCATATGTATCCCTAGTATTTTGCATCCAATTTGAAATACCTCAGGGCTAGACCCCAGGAGGCCAGGCCAAAGTGACACTTCCTCAAGCCTTCTGCCTGGAGACAATTTACAATTATAATAAATTCTATTGGGGGACATCTACTCAAACTATCACACCAGCAATATGTATTGTGAGGTGTTTTAAAATACCTATTTTTGGTGATTTGATTTTTAAAAAAATTTTATCCATTCTAATAGATACATGGTAGTATCTGATTGTTGTTTTGATTTGTGTTTCTTTAATGACACCTGGTAGCGAACATTTGTTTCTTACAGTTTAGCTCTTCTTTGGCGAGATATTTATTCACACGGTCTGCTATTTTTAATTAGGCTGTTTCATGTTATGGTCTTGTTTTAAAAGTTCTTTCTATATTTTGGTTACCAACCCATTATTTGCACATGAATTTTCCTAGTCTAGGACATGTCTTTGTATTCTTTTTAAAAAAATATTTTATTTATTCCTTTTCAAGCAGGGCCACCACCTTGTGGGTCTTGCTTATGTGGGTACTGGGGAATTGAACCCAGGGCCTTAGGCACTGGGCACTGGAGGCAAATGCCTTAACCACTGAGCCATCTCTCCAGCCCATGTCTTTGTATTCTTGCAATGTGTTTCATGGAGTCACTTTTAATTTTGTCCACCATACCAGTTGCCTTCTTTTATGTACTGTGGCCATGGTGTTATACCAACAGTTCACTTCCAAACTCAGGGAGAACTTCCGTTTTCTCCCATGCTCTTTTCTGAAGTTTTATCATTTTGTTTTGTATCGAGTTACCTCCCATATAAGACATAAGAGCTCTGAGTAGGCTAATGTTGCAGATGTGTTTCCAATTGTTCTAGGATCATTTCTTGAGAAATAGACTATCCTTTCACCATTGAATTAACTCTTGGCCTCTATAAACAATAGATCGGTCACAGTATTTGTGCTGGTCAGTTTCTGGGCACTCTATTCCAATGGCCCATGGGTTTATTTGTTTGTTTGTTTGTTTGTTTTAACCAACATGGCATTATCTTGATCATTATAGTTTTGTGGTAAGTCTTGCAGTTGGGTAGGATGAATCTTCAAACATTTTCCTCCTCGCCATCTTCATCCTTCATTAAATTAGTGTGTGTGTGTGTGTGTGTGTGTGTTACAGGAGAAGAAGCCCAGAGCTTTGTAGATGTTAGGAAAGTGATCTACTTCTGAGCTATATTGCTGGCCTCTTAATTACTCTTTAATATTGTGTCAACTACTGAAGATGATGCTTTTTCATATAAATATTAACAGTAGTCTGTTAATACATACAAAAGAGCTTTCATAAACATGTTTTTAATGCAGGGTTTCTCAGAACCATTACTATAGTAGTGTAACTTATGATTGTCTAAGAAGGAGATGTCTCATACTAAAATTTCCAAACTTATTTGACTTACATATCCTATTTTGTCTTCTGATCCTATATTGAATGACCTCAGAGAGGTCACAGGAACAGGTATCTTGCTGCAGTAGTAATTTGATTAGAAACAAGGTCTGGGCTAAAACTCTCTTTCCTTCTTTTGTGACTATGAATGCATTTTGGTCACATCTCCACATATATCTCAGATAATCTCACAATTAGTATGAAAGCTCATAGAAGCATAATGTAGACATTATCTGGTTTAAAAGATTTTAGTATTTCATGGTAGATGAATGACTTTTCATCTGGCTTCTTATCATTCATAACAGGCTGTGATTAATGGTGATTATATATAATATACACATAATACAATTTTCTTCACATTCTGATGATATAACATTACACAATTTAGTAGCAGGTTAATATCATAATTCTTATCTCATGCCCCTTATACCCATCAGCCCTCACTCAATAAACAGAGGAGTTGGGGCACACTTGTCACAAACTCTTAAGGCACAATGAAATGAAAACTGATGCTCACCATCCTCACTGAGCTTTGGTTGTTTTAAGGATTCATGGTCCTGCCTCTTCATTCTCTAAGGACAATGGGGCTTATTTTCCTTCCCCTATTCACTTGGCCAGAGCTCTACTAACAATGATGATGAAAGGCTGTGTCCAAGCAGGGTAAAATGATTCACCCCCTAATTAAATGCTGCTTTCCTTTCGAAGCCCCGTGAGCTCATTCAATCACTTCCAAAAGATCACCATCACCCTCCCAGAGGTCCCCAAGCTAAGTGCTTCAAGAGATGCCTTTTACCCCCAGCTATCTGCTTGGTTAACATCCTTTTAAGTGTGTAGGGGAAAAAGTGGTGATTCTACCAATGGTTGGTTCTTTTTATAAATTTGTTCCTTTACTTATATGACCAAATAAACTGTGTGGATTATTTTTTGAGCATACCCTCTCTGGAAGGTCAAATAGTAGCCTCTGAAAGTATAAATACAGGTTTAATCCCTTATAACTTTCAGTGTGGTCTTATTTGGGAAAAGGATCTTTGCTGATGGAATTAAGGACATCACAGTGAGATCATAGTGGATCTTCTGCATAGTCCCTAAGCCTAGAGAAAGTGTCCTTATAAGAAGAAGACAGAAGGTACAGGACTGATGGGCAGAGAGGACTTTTATGCCACAATGACAGAATGTGTGAGGCCAGTGGTGTGGAGGTGAGAAAGGACTTCTCCAAGGCTGGGCAGAGTGGCCCTGGCAGCATCTTGGTTTTGGACATCTGGGCATGAGAACTTGGAGAGAATCACTTCCTGTTTTGTTATTCACCGGAAAATAATATACTTCTTTGCCCTATTCTCCAACCTACGTGTGAAAACTTCAGGCTCTCCTTCTGATGGTTTTAGGTTTGTCTACTGAGACAGCCCCAAGAGCTCTGTGAAAAAAGAACTGTCTGCTTTAACTCACCATCACATCTACAGGCTTGGGTGGCCTCTAAAGAACTCACAGTGCTTGGTCAGTAGCTGCTGAGAGCATTGTAGTATTGAATAGGAGAATCTGAGGAGTCAGAGTGTAGAAGCCTTTAAAAGAATCACCCAAACATCACAATTGGCTGATGAGAAGAAAGCCCCAGAAAGGGGAAATGACTTTTCTGTGTTTATAATTTCTTTGTTTTAACTATTGTATATGTACACATGTGTATGAATAGGATTTAAATATAAATACATGATTTTTAATTTGCTTTTTCTGCACTTGATCATTTTGGTGGCAAGGAGCAATGGTGGATTATAAAATATGCATGTTGTAAGAGGTTGGTAGCATTGATGACATCTTACTTGTATAGGCAACATACATACATTATTTCTTGCTAGCCATCAGTTGGAAGTTTTAGCATTTTGGAAAGAAACTTACTATATCTCTGCTGATATTAAGTTTCTCAGGGTCTGAAGCTCAAATTCCAAACTCATAAGAAAATCTTATGATTATTTCTGCATGTGTGTCAATAGTATTGTGAGGGTGGTTGTGATGGTGGTGGTGGTGCATGTGGTGTGAGTTGTGGTATGAGGTGTGAGGAGTTAGTGGCAAAGCTAGTACTAGCAATAGATTTTAGAAATAAACACCAATCAAGGCACTGAACTTCCAGGACAGGTCTTAAGACATTATGCATAACTGCCCTCTGAGGTATTAGATACTCAAAGCAGAACTCCAACTGCAAAACCTTTAGGAAATTGCATAATGTGTGAGAAAACAACAACAACAACGAGCAATAACTTGGAGTATTTTTCAGAGCCCAAGAAGGCTCAAAATTTAGACTTATAGCTTACTTAAAGAGAACTACCATGTATACAACTGAGGAGTGACCTCATTTTTCCCTTTTAATTACCTTAATTTTATGTATTTGGTAATTAATAGAATGATTCAGTGATTACAGATGCTGCTCTATGTTGAGCCAGGAATGATAACAAGTTGCTCCAGAAACAGTTAGGTTGAGGAGGAAAGTTTAGGAAATGATTCACTGGTAGAACTCAACAGAAGCCCCATGCTGTTACAAAAAGTCTCTGCATCTGCCTAGTGAGGGGAAGGGATAGAGAAGGCCCCCTCACAAATGTTTAAGACATGGCCAGAACTTCTCCATTTTGGTACTTGTTACCTTTTGATAAAATACTTCTTTGGAGTTGGGGACAGTGCTGGGATTGAGCCCAGGACTTTGTGAATGACAGGGAAGCTCTCTACCACTGCATTGCCACAATGATGGGTTGTATCCACTAACACTCTACACCAAAATAAACGTTTTTATCTTCAAGCTGCTTCTTTTTATGTTTTTGATCACACTAATGAGAAAAGTGAGTAATAAAGAAAACTGGTCCCAAGAAGTGGGCAATAAACTTGACCATGTGATTCATAGACCTCAACTGTTTGGGGAAAGTATATAGAAAAATTTAAAAAGTGAAAGTCAAATCATTTCATGTGGCAACTTATTTATTTGGAAATTTTGAAATTAAGGATCTCTGAAATTCTGGAAGCAGAATTTTGTGGTGTTAGTTTGGAAGAACGGAATGCATAAGAAACACAAATAGTAGATTCCCAACTTATAAGGTTTCAGAGGGAAACAAGATTCTATAGGGACTTGAGCTAAGGCTATTCATATTGTATTCTGGCCAAGAACCTGGATACATTCTGTTACATCCTGATGTGTTTTGAGTGTAAAATATCCTATATAGCCTCATGTGTTTGGGATTAAATTTTGTACTTAGTCATCAGCTGGTAGAAGTTTTGAGAGGTGAAGCCTTGCTGGAGGAGGTATGTTGTTGAAAGCAGATCTTGGGGTTGGTTAGCCCAGTCTTTGGGATGTTGAGGGCTAGCCTAATCTTGCTTCTTTCTCTATCTTTCTTTCTCTTGCAGGAACGTGAAGTTGTGAGCAGGCTGCCAAGCTTTACTCCACCATGATGAAGCTTCCCCTCAAAACTGTAAGCCTAATGTAAACCCTTCCCTCACATGAGATGCTTCTGGTCAGGTGTTTTGTCCCAGCAAGGAAAATGTAAACTGGTGCCCCTGAGAGCTTGGGTGAAGCTGAAATAAAAAGGAATAGGCTAATTTGTTGGGTGGAGGAAATCTCAAGACAGGATAGCATTCAGGCTGTGTCAAGGTCACTGCTTACTTCTCTGATCTAGGTCTACAGCAAGAGAAGGGGAGAGGGAGAGAGAGAGAGAGAGAGAGAGAGAGAGAGAGAGAGAGAGAGAGAGCAGAATGATGTGAACAATGTATCATTTCATGAGAAAAAGAGGGAGTCTAATGTCGGGACAGGGCTGCTGTTGAGAAAGCAGCTCTAATTGTGAAAGAGATAAATAAGAGCCCTTAAAGAGAAACCACCTGAGCTACACTTGGACAATACAAAAGGTACTCTGAGGGCAAGACCCCACTCCTGGTATCAAAATCTGTATCCATGTCTGTAGAGGCTCAGAACCAATAGAATGAACATATATTACAAAGAGGTTTTATTTGACTGGCCTACATGATAGAGGTTGGGTAGTCCAACAAAGACTGTCTACAGGCTGGAGAGTCTTTGAATATGACAGCTGTTCAGTGTATAAAGCTAAGTACTTTGGAAGTCCCAATCTAATAATGAAAAGCCTGGAGTGTTTTTGAGAGCCACTGGCCTTCAGTCCATTTTGCATGGTTCTGATGTCACCAAAGGATGGTGGTAGCTGTGGCAGCAATAGGGCAGATGTGGTCACCCACAAGGAGCAAAGGTAGGCAGGAAAAAATCATCACTGCTTTCCCTCAGCCTCTTTTAGATATGGATGGCCGGGGTGAATTCTTCCTGGAAATGCCCTCACAAACAAGCCCAGAGATGCCTCTCTTAAGTTGATTCCTGATACAATCTAGTTGACAATTGAAATTGACCATCACATACACCAACCCTTACGTAGAAAACAAAACAACTACCTCCAGTTGAGAACGGGTGAGACCAGGCCACTGTGCACAGGCATGTAAGTTATACAGCAACAAACGCAGACAGCACTGTTTTCATGGATTCGAAAAATATCTGTCACAATTTATTTAAGATTTGGGCAACACCTGCAACCTAAGACTTGGCCTTTAAATATGATCCTTTGCTTAAGGAATTGTAAAGAGTTTTTCAAATGTTATCAAAATACCTGGTAATTTACATTTCCAAGAAAGACTTCCCTGGGATCCCCATGGCATCTCTTGTCATAGAGTTGTGCTTCATCACGCCTGGCTAATCTGGACGTTTGGAAGAGCATCGCCACCGTTCTTCTTGGATCCATTCTTCCCAGTTTACATAAAACCATGTGCTCATCTGTCATTGGTAGAAATGAAAGTCAAAACATGCCATAATACTTTAAAATGGGCTGGAATGGCTATTATAAAAAGACAAGCCAGTGTTTCTGAAGATTTTGGAGAATTGGAACATTTATACACTGTTCAGGAGAATGTAAAATGGCACAATCAATTAGTAAACCAGCCTGGAGGTTTTCTAAAATATTAACTATAGAGTTAGCGTATGACCCAACAATTCCATTCCTAAGTATCTACCACACCGAAATAAAGTACCCAAGCGTTAGTGCTCATCCATCAAGGACCACTGAGGCTCTCCTTGTTCCATTCATCAAGAGCCATGAATCACGAGGAAGCCCTTTTTTTTTTCTACTAATGATAGTTACTTGTTATTCTAGGGTGTCAGAAAAACTCTGGCTTATCTTGCATCAGCAATTAAGCGATTCACATTACTGACACTAACAGTTAGAGGCTAGAATTAATCACAAGGCTCTAAGCAAAGCAAGAGCAATGGCTTATCATCCTGTGTACACGTGGCAGATGGAGAACTGAAACTCCTCAGCAAGTAATGGGCTGCCTCCTTATGTCAAGGTGGGCCCCTGAAGGTTCCCTCACATTGATAGGAATGTGTGTGTGTGTGTGTGTGTGTGTGTGTGTGTGTGCATGCACGCGTGCAGAGCTGGCTTCTTGTGACCCTTTTAGAGCCCAAGACTTCCCTGTGAGAACATCTGTACCATACCTGACCGAGGCAATGATCTTACCCCCCTATGATCCAGCATATGACTTTAATTTCCTCATCTGAGATAGGTATATTTCTTTGCCTATTTTCTTACTATGTAACTTGCCACTTGAAGACAGACTTTTAGAGACTATAATTTGTATTCTTAGTCTTAATGGTGTTTGAATCCCCAGCATTTAGAATAAGGTCTGCCAGACTCATCATGGAAAAATCAATAAATATTCATTAGATGAAAGAATGAGCATGTTTTCTTACTTCACTAGCATTTTTCATGCTGCTCCTTCTTTTAAACAGAATACTTTATATTCTCTGATGTCATTGGCTCTCTAAATTCTTCCCCTGGTCGAAGGAAATTTCTAACAAGCACGCATTCATAAAATTTTAGTTGTCTCCTTTTTATATCAGATAATCTGTCTCACTTATATCTTTGTAGTTATAAACGTGCCTCTCTACTATTTCCTTTTCGTATTTTGAGGCTGAGAGATGGCTCAGTGGTTAAGGTGCTTGCCTGCAAAGCCTAATCACCCAGGCTTGATTCCCCAGTAACCATGTAATGCCAGATGCACAAAGTGGTGCATATATCTGGAGTCCATGTGCAATGGCTAGAGGCCCTGGTGTGCTTATTCTCTCTCCTCCCCCCTATGCCTCTTTCTCTTTGTTTGCAAATAAATATTTTTTTTAAAAATGTGGAGGTTTAATACCAAGTATTATGCTTTGCAAGCACACCCAACCTATTCAATAGCATTGATTAAACATCTGAGGCCATGAAAGTGTTTGAGGAAATGTGGCCACAATACTGAGCATCCCTCATGGAGTTTATTTTCTATTGGGGAAGATAGAACAATAAACACATAAATGCCTTAACCTTAAGAGGTGATGAACACTGTGAAAAATTAAAGCAGGACAGAGGGGGATAGACAACAGAGTATTGGTTGAAGTAAACATACTTGAGATGTGATATCTTCATGGGTGTCTGTGTGGTGTGAAGGCATAAACTGTCCAGGCATCTGGATGGCATCCAGAATAACAGGTACAAAGGCCACGAGATAGAAATGAGCTAGAGCAGGGAAAAAGCCAAGGTAAGGTGGGAAGAAGCAGAAGTGGGGAAATTGTTGGGATTTTGTTTTATAGGGGGCCATTTCAGACCAAGTAGAGGAGTTAGTTTTTATTCTGTTTATTACCATGACATTGGTAGATTGTAGACAAAGTGAGAAGGTTTGAAACATTGCATCAACTATGACTCTGTCTTCTGCAGTTGGAATCATTTAGGTAGGAACAAAAGTAGGCTCAATAAAACCAGTTAAGTAACTGATAGGCCAAGGAAGTAGGGAGGACTTACATTAGAACTTCAGAGATGTCTGAGCAGTGATCAGAGGAGAATGGTGTCAAAGGACCCAAGAGAGTGATGGAATGCAATGTTTTATATTGATTGTCAAGTTGACAGGACCTAGGATCACCTGTGAGGGATTGTCTTGATGATGTCAACAGAGCTGGGAAGATCTACCTTAATTGTGGGCATCACCTTTCCATGGGCTGTGGTTCTGGACTATATAACAAGTGGAGAGCTGTCTGGGGAGCAGCATTCATAGCTCTGCTTCCTCACTGTGGACTGAATGTGACCAGTTCCTGCCACCATGCCTTCCCTGCATGATCAACTATAACTTGAAATAAACTCTTCCTTCCTTAAATGGATTTTTGTCTCAACCATGAGAAGGTCACTGACATAAGGAGGAACAAATAAACCAGTGCATCTGAGAGGTTGAACAAAAAGAGGATTGACAGTTGATTGTCTGAAGGTCATGACTGAGCAGGTAGGTGGGTTTTACCTGGAACAAGGGTTGATTGAAGTTATTTCAACAAAAAGGTACACAAAATGTCCAGTAAGCAAAACAATAGTAATTGTTCTCCCTAATTGGATGTGCTAGCCTGGACTCATGGCCAGGTTTATAGTACCATGCATGACTTCCCTTCTGTGGAGAAGGCCTCAAATCCAATCAGAAAGGGGTTGGTTACCTCCTTAACAGTTGTGCCACAATGGCAGCAGTAGACACTTCTTGCCTGGAAGGTCAGTTATATAGAAAATGAAGTCCACAGCTCTATAAGACCATTGATGACCTTTCTCCCTCAGCAGTCTGTCTGTGACCTTCTACTGTGAAAACTGGCTGGCAGCTAGGAAGTTTCCAGCTCAGTTACAGCTTGATTTCTCTATGTCCTTGTAGTCAGCTTCATGTTGCTGGGATAAACATCCACACCAGGCAGAGTTTAGGGAAGGAAGGGGTTTAGTTCAAGCTTACAGATCCAAGGAGAAGTCCCATCAATGGCAGGAGAAGTTGTTTCCATACATTCAGAGAGAGAGAGAGAGAGAGAGAGAGAGAGAGAGAGAGAGAACAAAATAGCCAGAAAATAAAAGCTTGTATGACACTTATCTATCTACAGGCACCTGGGCCAGTTCCATATCCAAGCTGTTGCGCTGCTGTGAACAGTGATATAATAAGTGGCTTGCCCGTGTCTCTACTGTATATTCATGCCTTGTGGCTAGGTCATATGATAATCCCATTTTTAGATTTTTTTTGATCAACCTGTACTCTTATTTTGATTGTAGATGGACTAATTTACATTTCCACCAACAGTAGATAAAGATTAATTTTCCCAGAGATCCTTGCCAGCATTTTTCTTAAGAGCCTTCCTGTCTGAGATAAGTCAGAGCCTCAGTGCAGATTTAAGTTGCATGTCTCTTTAGGTAAAGATATTAAACCTAGGTTTCATGTATATACCTGCAAGTTGTACTTCTTTTAAAGAAAGTTCATTTTGTTTGCCTGTTTGTTAATTAGTTGCTTTTTCTTTTGGTGTTTTATGTTCTTTATATATTCTGAATAACAATCCTTTCTAAGATAAACAGGCAGCAAAATGTTCTCCCATTCTGTAGGCTACGTCTTTACTGTTCGTGTCCTTTGATGCCCAAAAGGTTTTTAGGCTGATGCAATCCTATATACAAGTTCTTACTATCATTACTGAGCTGCTGCAGTCCTATCTACAAAGTCATTAACAATGCCTGAATACTGAGGTTTCTCTAGGTTATCCTGTAGTAATTTCAGGTCTTACATTAAGGTCTTTGAGCTATCTTGAGTTGATTTTTGTGAGGGTGAGAAACATGGATCTGACTTCATTCTTCTCAGTGTAGATATTCAGTTTTCCTAACACTATTTAAAAAATAACTTTATTTATTTGCAAGCAGAAAGAGAGAGGGAGGGAGGGAGAGAGAGAGAGAGAGAGAGAGAGAGAGAGAGAGACAGAGAGAGAGAGAGACAGAGAGAGAGAGAATGAACACAAGTGTTTCATGGCCACTTGCCACTATAAACAAACTTCAGATACATGGGCCACTTTATACGTCTGGCTTTACATGGGTCCTGTGAAATTGAACCCAGACTGTCAATCTTTGCAAACAAGTGCCTTTAACCATTGAGGCATCTGCCTAGGCCCCTAACACCATCTCTTAAAGAGACTGTCTTTGCTTTAACGTGTTTTTAACATCGTTGTTTAAAGTTAGGCAACTATAGATGGCTGGGTTTAATTTTGGGTGCTGTACTCTGTTTCATTGGATTATATATGTTTCATGCCAAAATGATGCTACATTTTTTGCTGTGGCACTGTAGTACAATTTAAAATAAAATCATATTGTTGTGAAACATCACTTTTTCCTCTGGATTATTTCAGATATTTGGGGGATTTTGTCCTTCAATGTGATTTTACATTTTTTTTTCTGTTGTTCTGAGAAGAAGCTCTTGATATTTTTGAAGGAAAGTACATTGAATCTTTAGGTTGCTTTAGTAACAAAATTAACTTTGCCAATCCATGAACATGTGGGGCTTCCATCTTCCAGTGTTCACTCCAGTTCCTTTCTCAGGTGTTTTGTAGTTTCTGCTGGAGATGTCTCTAACCTCCTCAGTTAGGAATATCCTGACATATTTTAGTCTTTTAGATATTACCATGAATGGAATTTTTTTCAAATTCCACGCTTGGTGTGTACATTATTAGTGAATAAAATGTAATGATTTTGTGTACTGATTCTGTATCTTAGGATATTGCTCTATTTGTTGATGGACCTGTAGGACACTGTGCTGGAGGGTTATGGGCCACAATCTCAAGTTCCTTATTAATGCTGTTTCAGCATCATAGCTTGTGTTTTCAAGCTGGGGCCTCACTATTTCCATGGGTGCTCAGAGATCTGGCCTAAAGTCTCAATACTCTGGTTCTTCTAGACACAGGGGCGTGATATTGAGAAGGTGGAACTCATAAGCACCCTATGACAGGTCTACCTGAGCCACTCTGATTAAGGATTTTTGCAATTCTGCTTAACCAAGATATTGGTCTATAGTTTATTTTTTTTAATTTATTTGCAAACAGAGAGATAGAAAAGAAACAGATCCAGAGAATGGGTGTGCCAGGGCCTCCAGCTGCTACAAACAGACTCCAGTTGGATGTGCCATTTTGTGCACCTGACTTTATGTGGGTACTAGGGAATTGAGCTCAGGTCATTGGGGTTTGCAGGCAAGCACCTTAACTGCTTAGCCGTCTCTCCAGCCCACTCTACAGTTTTTGGTTGTGCCCTGCCATGGTTAATCTCTATCGTCAACTTGACTGGTTTGGACCCATCTAGGATTAGGTTAAGGAGGGTCAACCCTCTTCAATATTGGTGGCACCAATACCTGGGCTGGCTAGGGTCCCAGTTTACATAGAAAGTAGGAAAACCAGAAGACCAGCATTCATAGGCCCAGCTTCATGGACAGAGTGTGGACACTGTGATCAGCTGCTTAGTGGTCCTGCCCCCATGCCTTCTCTAAATGATGAACAGTGTCCTCTCAAACTGTAAGCTGATGTAAGCCCTTCCTTCTGACAAAAATAAAGCCATTTTGTCAGGTGTTAGTGACAGTAATACATGTCTTCCCCGCATTTTGGTATTAGGATAATTCTGGTAGCATATAATGAGTTTGGAAATCTTCTTTACTACATGAGCATTAGAGAGTTCATATGGGGGTCTTTACATGCCACTAGTTCTAGGGGCTATAATTTTAAATTTCTACATCTTAAAGTCCCTGTCAGCTCTGCCATCCTGAGTCGAATGTGTTACTATTGTACAATATTTATGTTTGGATGACAATGTTATGGAATAATTTGAGAGGAATGGTGTTGAAGTTACCTTCTCGGTGCTGGGATAAAGCACCTGACCATAAGGAACGAAAGTTGTTTGTTGTGGTTTACAAACTCCAGAGGAATCTCCATGACGGCAGGGGAAAACATGGCTTGAGCGAGACTGAACATCACCTTCTGGCCAGCATCAGGTGGACAACAGCAGCAGGAGAGTGCGCTGAACTAACACTGACAAACTGAGGGCCAATAAAACATCCAGGTCCACCCCCAGCAACACACCTCCTCCAGCAAGTCTCCACCTCCCAAATTACCATCAGCTGGGGATCAAGCATTCAGAACACAGCAGTTTATGAGGGATACCTGATTCAAACACCATACCTGGTGTTTGTTCTTTTAATTTCTGAGAGAATTTATTAGTGAATTCACATAGTCCTGGGCTTTTCTTTGTTGAGAGATTGTTTTCTGTGTTGTTAAAATTGAACCCAGGTTCTTATTCTTGGTAGGGAAGTATGTTACCACTGAGTTGAATTCCCAAGAGATTTTTATTATTCATCAGTATTATTGTTTGCTATTAATTTCTTTAGTGTGGTTATCTCTCTTGGTTCAATTTGATACATCCGAGATATCTACAAATTTAGCCATTTCTTCTATAATTTCCAATTTATTGGAGTGTAACTTTTCAGAACAATCCCTAATAATCATGTGTATTTCAGAGGTATTTTTTTGTAATGTCCCCTCTCTCCCAGAGATATTTAGGTGCTGTGTTTCATTAAATTCAGACCTTAAATTTATCACATTTGCTTTCCGTAGGTTTGGGGATTGATTTAGGATTTAGTCTTCCTTTTTTTTTTTTTTTTTTTTAGACATTAAGTTGATGCATCATTGGGTTATTTATTTATATTCTCTCTGATATTTTAATATAATCACTCACAGATGTAAACTCATCCCTTAGAACTGCATTTCCTGAATCTCACAGATTCTGATATATGGTGTTCCTATTTTTCATTTGCTTTAGAAATTTCTTTTAATTTCCCTCATGACCTGTTTAATCACTCACTAACCATTCAAATGTACATTTTCAATCTGTGTACATTTGCATATTTTCTATGGCTTTTCTTAATGTTTATTTCTTTGCTCATTATGATTGGATAAGATACAAGAGATTACTTCAATATTTTGTATTAGTTTGTACTCTGTCTTTTTATTGAGCTTCTTGTTCAGGTCCTGCATTGCCTTCCTTCCTTCATTCTATAGATTTTTTATTATTTTCTTGTTATTTTTGAAATTATCATTTTGAATTCTTTATCTAGCATTCCATCCACTTCAATGTCTTCTGAATCAGCTGCTACAGAATTATAAACTTTGAGAGGAATCGCGATACCTTTTACATATTACTTGTAATTTCTATGTTGAAGCTTCCAACATAGAATGGATATATCTTATACTCTTAAGGGAATAGACTTCTCTTAGTGATATATTCTGGGATATTAGATTGTTTTGAAATGTGTAATTTATTTCCAAATCGACTTGGAGTACAGTTTCTGTGTTCGTTCTTAGGTGGCTTTTAGTGTGTTTTGACATAATATGTCATTTTTCAGAGCCTGAAGGCTTATTTCTTTTCTGTGTATACAGAATGTGGCACTTCTCATAGATTGGGCAGATGTGATGCAGGGGCCAGAGAATATGGGGTACACTCTGTATAATTGTCACTATAGTTTTATCAGCAAGCTATGATCTGACAATATGGAAGTGCCTTTGCTCTCTCTCCTCCTAGGTGCAGGGTCCATGGATGCTGCTGTGGGTGTGGATATCCCTCGAGAGTAGGGTCTCCAAGTCTGCACTGCTATGACTCTTTAAGTCTTGGTCATCCATTGGGGTGTCCATCTCACCTTATGCTTGCGTAGTAAGCATTTTACCCATTCAGCCATCTCCCCAGCCCCGGCACAAACAAAATTAATAGTAGTGTAGATGAGAACTGGGTGTGGTGGCATACACCTGTGACCCGGGTACTTATGAGGCAGAGGAGGATAGTGAAGTCAAGGCTTGTCTAGGATATGTAGTGAGAAACTACCTCAGAAAAAAGGCCTGGATAACCTTTAAGTAATGTTGCATAGTTTGTGGACAGTTGTATAAGACAAATGAAGACTGGGGAGAGCACTTTGATGAAGCTGTCTGAAGAAGCCTTTCATAACTACAACTACATGAGCATTAGAGAGTTCATATGGGGGTCTTTACATGCCACTAGTTCTAGGGGCTATAATTTTAAATTTCTACATCTTAAAGTCCCTGTCAGTTTTGCCATCCTGAGTCGAATGTGTTACTATTGTACAATATTTATGTTTGGATGACAATACCTATTTTATATTTGTTTCCATAAAAATAACTTGTGTGTCCACTTGGGGGTAGTAAAGTGTATTCTTTCCTTTTCAGTATTCAAGGGAGTCATTATTTCCTCTTCATGTACATTAGACATGAGTGAAAACAACGCCAGCTGGGTTGCTGTTTCCCTCACCTTGTGAGCGACAGGCTCTTCAATTTCATGAGTAACCATAGTTTGGAATCAGGTGCAGCTAGAGTTCATTTCTTCCTTCCTCTCACTGCTGTGCCCAGAGAGTTTAAAAAATTATACGAAATGGTTTTATCAGCAGAAAATACCCACAGATTAGGGCCAGGCTGAATGACAACTGAGTTAATTCTATAATGATGGTCTAGAAGTTTCTAGGTGATAAAGATATGTTAATGTCTGAGTTATTCTCTACCAAACTATTTCAAGACTATGAGATTATACACTAATGATAGCCATTTAATGAATTATATCAATACTTAGAGGCTGAAAACAACACCTCTTTCTTATTTGTTTCTCTTTTCAATATTTTATTTGTGTGTGTGTGTGAGTGTGTGTGTGTGTTGCCCCCATATACTTGCTTCCAGGGGTGGGGTGTGCTCACCTAAGGTGGCCAGAGCGGAATGCTAACCTTTCACTGCTCTTCTGCTCAGTCTGGAGCCTGTTTACTGATCCTGGACTTTACAGGGCTCTAACGATTCCCCAGTCTCTGCTCCCATGGAGAACTAGGGTGACAGACATGAGTGCTCACAGCTATTTCTGGCTGTTTCAGACCCCTCTGCCCCCACTAGGGCCCTCAGAAGGGCACTTAATCATTGAGCCATCTCTCCAGCCATATTTTTTTCATTTTCTATGGGTCTTGGATCATGCATGGTGCTGTGGGGAACCCTGGCTCAGGGCTGCTCATGTGTCTGCATTCAAGGTTCCTGCAGGATCTGCCTGGTTGGGGACAGCATCCTTCCAAGTCCTTGTAGCTGGTTTCTCCAAAACAGATGTCTGTGAGTGTAAGAGGGGGAGAGAGATAAACATAGGAGGGGAGGAGAGGGTTGAGGCGGAGGAGGAGAGGGAAAGCATGCCTAGAAGAGAAGGCAGTCATTTTGTAACCTAATCCTGCAAGCGATCTTCCCTCATTTCTGGTATATTTGGTTATTACAGCAAGCCCAGACCAGTCAATGGAAAACCATCACGAGGGGACATGAATAAACAGTCACATGTGCTGCACTGAGATGATTTTTCATTACTTCTCATCTGAAAAATTAATAAAACAATGCCATCAGAACAACATTTGATTTCTATTTTATGGCCAAAAAGTAAGGAGAATGTGTCCTGTACTAGTGGTCAGCAAACATGGGCTTCAGGCTTCCTTCTGCACCAACCACTTTAGTGCCTAGGACACTCTGTGAAATACCCAAGTCTTAATTTATATGTTGACAAAGCAGCAGATTGGTTATACCCTTAAGATCTCATCTACCTTCAATATCCTTTGCAACACACATCTTTATGGTGAATTTTTGTCTACCAGTCTATTTACTATTACTGTTTGTCTATCTATATATCATCAATCTATCATCAGTCATCTATTAAATCCTATTCTAAGCATGTCTAACTCTCTTTCCTCTAGACCAGAGATTTTCTTTATTTTTTATTTTTTATTTTTTTTATTGTCCATAATGAGTTACAACATTTATTTAGTGGGCAAACATTGAGTTGTTATCCCCAATTCCCCACTGCCCTCCCCTCCCCCCTCAACTGGATAACCTCCTTCATGGGTCGTCTGGATCAGTCCTTGTGACAGGGGACCATGGATAGGCTAGTAATCAGCCAGGTTCTCCTGTCTGTACCTCTGGGTAGTCTCCCCCACCACGGCTCTCACAATCTTTCCGCCCCCTCTTCCGCATAGTTCCCTGAGTCGTGGTGGATGAGTAATAAGTTTGCTTTAAGGTTGTGAGCTTAGGGGTCTTTGTGTCGAAAATCGTTGGTTTCTGTTCCACTGGCTAATCCTGTGTTGATTTAATGGCTGTGGCTGTGGGCCCCTT